>JAZHYW010040113.1:0-155912 GCA_037355805.1 Ixodes ricinus
ATCACTCCCGCGTTAACAAGGAAGGCGAAAACATAGTTCGCTCGTTTTCAAACAATAATAGCTGTATCACGTCACCTACATCCTAAAATTTGACGTGGATCTCAGAATATAATGTGCATGTGTCTAAAAAGATCAATATTAGTACCTTTCGGAATCTCCACGAAATTAACAATTTTTATTGGTGAATTTTATGGCGGTGGTGGGGACACAGGATGGACTCCCCAAGAGGAAATAGTGCCTGCGTATTTTCTATTGCTGCGAGTTTATTTCGGCGTCTTGCCGTCTAGAACTGTTCATTTTCATTGACTGAAGCCCAACAAACAATATGCTTCCAAAAACAAACTTCTCCAGAAAGCACTTGAGTGCCCCTTTAAGTCTTTATGTACAGTAAGTGGAGAGTTATTTTACATCGATGGAACTGCTGCAGCAATTGTGTCCTTTGCTCAAAATGACTTTACAAATCTACGAGGCTCATGCAAAAGTAAAAAAAAATAAGAGCAAAGTTGCACAAAGAATCTGTCTAGGTCCTACCAAAATTTCAAGTTCCTGCTGGCAACATAATACTAGCTTGTAGGGTAGATTCTTGAAAGTATCTATTTTCCACTGCCTTTTAGCCTGGTTGCATATGGTTGGTAAAATCTATTGTGCAGCACATTTTAATTTGTTTGTATAAAGAGGCAGGTTCGATACTGTCCTGGGGCAGTGCATTTTACTGCCAAAAAGGCAGTACAAAAATGTACTGCTTCTTTTGTGGTCTTTTTTATGATCTGTGTGCGCTTAAATCTAATTTTCCTTACAGGCACCTACCAAAGAGCAGAGAAAAAGCTTGCCTAGTGGATATACACATATTCCATCGAGTCCTCGGAGATTTCCGGTGATCAGAGTTTCAATTTTTTTATAGAAAGATGGGGGGAAATAATGAACTGTATTCTAACGGGCATGTACATTTTACTACCTGGACCAGGGGTGGCCAGGCTGACCCGGTCTAAGAGTCGCAAACGAAACCACGAAACTTCTAAGAGCCGCGAGAGAAGGGGGGCGGAGGCAAATTTAAATTTTGTTCAGAGTCTGACTGTACGTATGAGTGCACAAGGCTGTACGACAGTACGTATCGGGGTACAAGGCTGCCAAACCGCGAGCCGTACTTTACTCTGCCTGAAATCCCTTATTTTTCCTGGGGAAACGTAGAAAGGGGTGGGGGGGGGGGGGGTCCTCTTACGAGGGATCCGCGAGCCGCACTTGAACCAGCAAAGAGCCGCATGCGGCTCGCGAGCCGCGGTTTGGCCACCCCTGACCTAGACAATGCAGCACCGGTAGAAAAGAGAGCAGAGGCGACTCATCCCCTCTGCAGATACCAGTACTACGTAAGCAATAAATAAAAATATTCATTGTGTTATTTTACTGAAGGGCTCTTTACGATAATAATTGCCTTGCGTGTTTTTAAATAAACACACGTGAATGAAGGGGTTCTTGACACTCATGCCTCAAGGGTTTCTGTTGTGCTTGTGCATTCAGTAAACAACAGTAATCATTAGTGTTGTGACAGGAATTGGAGTGTCCAACTAGGACTTCTTGCTGCTAATGTTCCTTGTTATTCAGCCCCACAGGCCCCATCAAGCTCCTGTTCAAGTGACGGTCCGAGTGATTCTGCTTCGGCATTGAAGCGGCAGTCACAGCGGGTTGAAGAGCCTTCAGAGATCCAGGCGAGTGATGAAGGAGCGACCCGTGAGTCTTTTTTATTTATTCTTAAAAAGTTAAGGCCTAGATAGGTTGAAGGCTGAGTCAGTTCTGTCATCTAGGTTATGTAAGAGGGGCTGACTGTACCGTATTCTTCCTTGCTCAATCTTAATTTTGCCAGAAAATGCAAACAGTAAGGCCGTGCTTCTTAGAAGATTGATGGAACCACCCTTTGCAAGTAACCAAGTGGATGGTGCTCAAACAAAACTGGGAGAGAGAGAGAGAGAGATTTTGGGGGTTTGTGGCGCAAAAGCTATGAGGCCATCTGCGCCAAACTAATTGAAGGCGTCATTGTACTATAGGACGGGTTTCACAAAACGATAACCAAAAAGCTAGAATCGGTGTAAAAGGCCAATGCTACCAAGAAATTCTATTACTCGTTCAAAAGAGACCAGAGGATTCTCCCCTAAAAGGAGAGCAGGATGAAATGGGATATGATGTTGAAAAATTCAGGGAAATGAATGTGGCGCTTGGGCTCAAGGCCGGGACACAACCACAAGATATGCAAAACAGTGAGCCTATCACCACCCTGATCGCAGACTGGAGGATCTCCTCCCGAAAGCAGATACCTATGGGTTATAAAAGAGTGTCAGATTCTCAAACGGCACAACGTTTCATGAAGTTGGCTCTTGCATGAAGAGCTTTCCCAAACTCCCAAAGCAGGTTTGGCAATCATGGAGTTTGTTATCGCACTCCATGTCCCATTCCAATTGCCAAGAATGAAGAATCGAGGACTTTACCAAGGGCTTAATATCTTGATAGGGTAAACAAGACAGTGATTGTGGAAGGTTACCAGCAGACCCTGCAAGCTTGTCGGCTTCTTCATTGCCTTGTATGCCAATGTGACTGGGACTCCAGCAAAACTTTATGTTTGTACCGCCATGTAAAGAAGAGTTAAGTTTATATCGAATTTGTTTACGAGCATATTTTTACTATCTTTAAGAGAGCAAACTGCAAGAATCACACTTTGAGAGTCAACAAACAGGACCGCCCTCAGTATTTTCCGATTGATAATGCATTCAATCGCCATTGACACCGCATAGAGCTCTGCAGTAAAAATGCTGGCAATACAATCAAGTCGTTGAACCTTGAAGAAGCTTTCAGAATACACAGCGCAGCCGACAAAAGAGGAAGTCTTGGCACCATCTGTATAAACATGAAGATAACCATCATACTTAGTTTGCAGTTCACCAAACTCTTGCTTAATTACAGCATGGGAAATGCCGTGCTTGTTGAACTTCGCGAGAGACCAGTCGGATTCGACTCGCCGTGTTTTCCAAGGTGGAATACTGTTGGCTTTCCGAACGAGGTCGACCTGGTCCAGAGAAAGGTGTAGCGAAGTGCGAAGATGTTCGATACGGAAGCTTAACGGTGTCATAATGCTTGGTTTATTTTCAAAAAGGCGAAAGAACCTTGACATTGTAAGTGAAGAGTACGTCGGATGCTGAGGGTCGGCCGGAATCTTGTAAGCATATGTGAGACTACGATATGTATGTCGTTTGTTCAGGGGCATCTCATTGGATTCAGCATACAAACTGAGGACGGGGAACGTCCGGAAGGCTCCTGTTGCCAGTCGCAAGCCGACATGGTGAACTGGGTCCAACATTTTAAGGGCAGAGGGCCGAGCCGATCCATACACTACTGCACCGTAGTCAAGACAAGAAACCGGGAGAAAAGCTCACCCAAGTTATTGTGGACCTAGAGAAAAGCCTGCTGTGTTTTGATTCTACTTAGAAAAAAGCTCTCCTGCAATCTAAGTTTTTGTTTAACAATGGGGAGTTTATTTTGTTGAGTGCTGTTATCGGGAGCTCTAGTTGCCATTTACAAGCATGCTCCAAGGCCTGCACTTGGGGCAGTATCAGGATCAGGTCTCCAAAAACAAGCTACTAAAACTCCTCACGGATGCGGAGACTAGGAACATCTCGCAGCTGGTGCTAAAAAGCCGATCGCTGTTGTATGATTCGGTAAACAACCTGTAGAACCGCTGAAATCGTAACCTACTATGCTTAATTTATTTTTATACTCCTTAATTTTGATATTATATGATAAAAATATTTCATTTTATATTTGTCACGGAACCCACGGCGCCTATAAATATAAATATGTATCTTCAAAAGATGCATAGAAAAGCTGCATGCATGTAAAGGCTTCGAGACCTTACAGTTAAATTAATGCTCGATTTCTGCTGTTTGGACCACTTGACCATCATCCACTGCGCTGCCCCAAAGCTCCCTTGTGATGCGCTTGATACGAAAGTGACAGGAGCCTATTTTTTTCGTCATTAGCTGCTGCATTGTTGCACCATGCTTGGCAGGGCTTTCCTTATATTTTCGTGGGCAAAGGGCACCGAGTGTTGGCAACTCCCAAGGAAACATTTGCTAATGTTTCAGGTGCCCAGCTGCGGATCATCCACCTGCTGGTGGAACTCCGCCAGCAGAACCGTGAGATGCAGCACGAGACTACACAGCTGAGGCTGGATGTCCAGCAGCTGTCGGACCAAATAGCAGTTCTAGAGGTGCCAGTGGTGCAAGCTGCACCGATCCCGACGGCTGCGATTCTTTCACAGGAACTTCCGAGGCTACCAGCCAGCACCCTGGAGGAGCTGGAAGCAGCCATTCATGACGAGGCTGTAGCCAGTCTTGGTATTAACAACCTTCTGATTCTCTCTATCCCTATCCTGTATTGATATGTGCTGTTACACACTATTCTTGATTTTGGAATTGTACACCTACTGTACAATACTGAGGAAGCACCCACCCCTCTTTTGCTGAAGAAATGGTTATACCTGATATGGGCGCTTTATCTGTCCAAGCAGTTAAAACCAAGATGGCAGCTACTGAGGCGCAGTGAATGGGGGAAAAAGCATTTTTTTTAAATGACAAATTATTGGTGGACAGTACTCTACCATATTTACAGTACTAGTCTCTACCATATTTACTTGCATACTCAATGCACTCACATAATTAACGCACCCCCACCGTGAGCTTCAAAAAGTTATGTTTTTCTCCTGTACGCATTTAACACATCCTCAATATACAAAGGAAGCAACAGGATGACACAGTGGCACATGCTGAGTGCAGCAACGAAGCCGCAATATAAAAAGAAAGCCGCACAGAAGCCCGGAATCGCCAAGCCCCCCAAAAAATGCAAGTGGAGGACGTGCTGACAAGAAGGAAAGCATGCGCAAATCTCGTTGATTGTGAAGACAATGTCACGGCAACTATGGAAGCACACGCTTCGACAGCTTCAATCCTGTGCTTGTAATCGCTGAGAGCGACCGAGTGTCTTCCGGATTTCGACATTCAGCCTGGTTTTCGATAATGTGCTTTGCACAACCAACGTATTCTGGATTGGAGATTCTGCACGGTTTTCATTAGCGCTACCAGCGCTGCAGTAGCTACAGCCAAAGTTGTATCTACTGTAAAATACCGAGTAAGCACCCATTTCCTAACAAGTGCCCACTACTAACATTTCCAAAATTTGGGAATTATACAAAGTAAATATTAAGGGAAGACACCACCTAAAAATTGCAATTTTTGAGAAAAAAACTCACTTTCCTATTTTTGTGTATTGTGGTTCCACAACTAATAGAGTATACTCCTGCAAATTTTTATTGCAATATCTTAAGTATTTACGGAGAAATAAAACATTTTCGGTCAGCCAACGGTACAAAATCACATGCTTTTGAAATGTGAAACTTCTAATTCCTATTTTCAAACTGCTGTAGCTTTGCACCGGTATACCCTAGAATGATGATAATACTCTCGTTGGAAAGAGCATTTCTTCACAGTTTCAGTACACTAAATATCTTTGCTTGAAAGTAAACTCTATTCAGGCAAGAACACCAAGAAGTCCAGCTTTCACGTAGAAGAGGCTATGCATATGACCAAGAATCGAAAAGCCCACCCTGATTGAACACAAAACTGACTAAAACCAGCATTCATTTATAGAATGTCACGTGGGTTTGTCTGCTTTGTATTTCGATGATGCTTGCCCCACTCATACTTGCTGATGTTGGTTCGTGTATTGCAAGCATGCCCGATTCCTCACGCATTTCACAACCAATGTCCAGATGCCGACAACAAAATGACACTCGAAGAAAGCGTTTTAAGCTCAGACTTACTCAGCAAAGCCATGCTGGAGACTGGGTGTAAGCAGAAGGCACCATCTACACTCTTGGTGCCTTTTAGTTGCCACCACCACCAGCAAAAGCAAATGTAGTGGTGTGGAAACTTTAAACAGGTTTTTCTCAGTTTCACTTTTTTGCAGCAACTTTCGTTTTAGGAAATCTATCGTTTCAATGAATCGAATGCATTCTTTGCTGTGGACGTTTCTGAACTGAAATTTAATGAGGAAGGGGGCTAGATATTTCTTTTTCTATTTAAATAAAGTTCTTTATGCCAAAAAGCAGAGTTTTGATGAGGAGAAAATGTCCCATTTTATGGAATGCTTTTCAAATTGACATTTTGCATAGAAAAAACACAGATTTTAAGGTAAAAAATAGATAGCCCCCCACACCATATGTTCTAGTTAAGGCTCAAGCTTAGAAATGCTCAATATTCTCCAGCAATTTTATACGATAGATTTCCTTGCCAAGTGAGGCGACTTGCATCAATAGCTCTGTACCTCCCCCTGTAGCTTATTGGAAAATAGTCCTACAGAGATGAAATTTCATAGAGTGCATTTAGGCAACGGGATGAATAGACCCTCCAAATTTCATCAATATTGAGCTACTGGTTTAAAAGTCGACACTTGACGGTGGTGTCCCCCTTAAGCGCCCCCTTTCCCCCCCAATCCGAAGCGTCGGCATCACCCACATCATTAACCTGGCGGCCGCCGCTGTAGATGTCACGGCCGCAACCTGGATACAGCACGCAGCGTTTGATACAGCAGTCAGCTGTATCCAACGTCGCAGACATACAACTTGGGCTGTAGTCATTGCAGCTATGGTAGCGCTACCGAAAAGCGTACAGAATCTTGAAATCTGGAACACTCTGGTTGTGTGAAGCCCCTGATCAAAAAGTGTGGAGAAGGTTGAAATCTGGAAAACACTCCAGTAACTAACTTGACTCTCGCTGATTCCGCGAGGCAAGAAGTCAAAGCGTGCGCCGTGCGCACTTCCATAGTTGTAGTATGATGCACTTTATCTTTGCAACGAACAATTAAGTCTGCGCATGCTTTCCTTCTTGTCCGCGTGTCGTCCGCTTGCGTCGTCTGCTCGGGCTGGGCGATACCGAGCTTTGGCGTTTGGCTTTCTTTTTGTGTTTCAGCTTTTGAGCCGAGTTTAGTAGGTGCTACTGCGGTTTCCCGTTGCTTCCTTCGCATATCACAATTCCGTTAAATACTCAATAAAAAAAATTACTATTTCCATGCTCAAGTTGGGGGTGTGTTCATTATGTGAGTGCATCGATTACATGACTAAATATACTAGACACTAGTACAGTCCACCCACCATTTGTTACTCGCAAAATAAACGCATTTCTTTCCCATTCACCGCACCTCATCGGCCGCCATCTTGGTTTTTACTGCTTGGACCGATGGAGCACCCATGTCTAATTTAACAAATTTTTCGAAAAACGAGGGGTGGGCACTTCCTCGGTATTTTACGGTAGTAACATGGATACAGCATATTGCTGCTATTCCTTTCTGCATTACTATCAGAAATGCAAAAAAAGAGACGTTGCATCTGCGGTAGCCGCCACGGGATGAATGATGCCGAGGATTTGGAGAGGGCGAGTGCTGAATGTGTGCGAGATCTGTTCAAAAAGTATCCGACCTGCATTTGTTCCGCGGAAACAAATCAAGCGCAGACAGCGTCCTTCGGGGGGAGGAGGAGGGAACATTAATGCACATGCGTAAATTTTATCAGGCCCGCAGAAAATGCGTTGTTGGCGGTCAACCTCCGAGTAAGAAAATGTAGCCGATGCTCGTTTTTTTTTCTTGACAAATTGGGTTTTTTAGCAGCATTTTTTATCTTGTGGAAGAGCCAGAAATCACAAGGAGCCATGGGAGCTTTGTGGATATCAAGGGCAGCAGTGCGAACTGCTAGCCAAAGCTTTGATTGCAAAGGTGCAAGCGCAGTACACCAGTTTAATGTAAAACATTCTTGTATGCCTTCCGTATCAGTGTCTGGAAGATTTGACAGATTTGTTAAGCCACATCTAAAACTTTAGTACTCAATTTTTTTCAAGTACATCATTCATTATACTCAGTATAGCTGCCGCATCATGACCATTTTAAGACAGACAGCCGACTCATACGATTGCCTTGCAGCAGCTGCACGACTTATATAATGCAGTTATAGTAATGCGCCATCCTTAATGCTTCTGCAATGCATGGTTGGTGCATCGAGCTCATAATCGATAAATTGCTGCTTCACCCCATAGTAGGGAGTTGCATATAAAGTAATCTCCTTTCATTAACATTGTTAACTGAAGTATATTTATTCTATATATTTTTTATATTTGATGGCTTTTCTACATTGTGTAAGCGTCATGTTGCCCTCCATCTGTGTGATGTTACTCTCGGTCGGTGACATGCTTCCATAAGCGACCAGCTAATCCATGTCGGTCGATGCCATGCTTCCGTAACGCTCTTGGTCGATCCGCCAATCCTTGCTTAGCCCACTTCGGAGCTGTCAGGGCACCTCACTAACTCGCTCTGGGTTTGTGAGTTTCATTCTTTCGTATGCTTTCTCCCTGGACGTCATTTTGCTTGATTTCATGTGAGAGGCAGCAGAAATTTTGTTGCCAAATAAAAAAGGGCAAAAATATCCCAAACAAGAGCTCCTGGCAAGCACCACCTTCGGAACTTGTGTTTTAAGACACATACTTTGTTTGCTTTCCGAAGCCACAAACATGTGCATGCTGGCCTGTGAAAATAGCATGCTGGGGTATGGATTTGTAGACACTGCAAACGTGTATGATTTATGTACTAATCTTAGTTTCTTTTATCACTTTTTATGTTTTACAGAAGGAGCAGCTTCTCAGAATCAGAGGAAGAACTCTGCTGGAAACGACAGCACAACATTATGAAACGTGTGATGGGCCACTCTGTCCAAGTGCTATTTTCACTTTACGGACCCAAAGGGAAGAAGCCATTTAGTAGTATGGCGCTGTGCAGAGTGGCAACAGGTAATATATTATTTCTAAATTTTGATCTGCAAACTTAATTCATCATTTGCCACTAGTCGCAGGCGGTGTGCTTTGCTGTAGTCATTACAGCTTAAGTGATTCAGCGACATAGTAGACTAGTAACATTATGCAGCTGTTTTGAGTGTCTCAATCTTGTGTCAAGAAAATAGTTTGCTATGTAGAGGACTTTTTTTTTTTCAGAACGTCTTAGTTAGAAGACTATCTTTTTTTATTAAAATGATCACTGGCACAT
Organism: Ixodes ricinus; assembly: GCA_037355805.1. NCBI lineage: Eukaryota > Metazoa > Arthropoda > Arachnida > Ixodida > Ixodidae > Ixodes > Ixodes ricinus. The sequence goes on from JAZHYW010040113.1 coordinate 9,124, forward strand.
CATGCTTTGTATATGCCATGTGCCAACCTCTCCTTGGATTGGTTGCAGGCTTTATACAGAACACATGTCCTGGTGACCCGCGCTCATAGCTCATACCTTGCACTTTGTGTGCTATTTGTCAGTATAGTAAAGATTCTTACTGCTATTTACAACTTGGTCACTGGGAAAGCAATATTAACGTGATGGTACAACGAATGGCCATATCTCAATGTTAGTGAGCTGTTTTGAAGCATAAACAGGACCCATTTCATGACTACTTGTTTTGCATATCGAAGAATATTGCTTTGAAAACGTGATTTAAGTAAGATAACTTCGTTAAATACCTACAGACAGCAGAGAAGCAAGCAAAATCCAGTTGGGTGGCCTCAAAGTTTATTTGAGCCTATCACGCAGCATACCACTCCAATGGTGATAACCACAGTATTTTCACATTGTCCCACTGATGCCGCCACAATATTTAGACAACTTGAATCAGGAGCAAGCAAAAAAATAATGAAGAGGAGCAGATCTCGTCCAGCATATACCTCCCGGCGACTACTAAGCCTAGCACGCACATTGAATAATTCGATGGCATTGCTACCGCTCCAATCTAGCAGCACTGCAAAAAAACTACCCAGAAGAAAAGGATATACCATCAGGACATACACTCGAGCGGAGAACTAAAATCCCTGCGAGAAGTGTAGTCGTAAACACTAGCCTGCTAGGTACATCTGCAATACTTTAATATTCAGAATTGCATTGGGGACGAGTCACTGAATTCTTAAGCTGTAACTGACTAATTAGAAAATATTTTTCAATTTTGTCTTCAAATTGGGTTTCTGCTTGCAGATGCCATCTGTGAGAAGCAGGCCGTTGACAGGACGACGGCCCTAGCGGTCATCGGCAAGTGGCTGCCGGGGTCTGTGGACCGGGGGGGGGGGGGTGGGTGGAAGGAAGAGATTTGCGGCTACGATTGCCAAACCCTCGGCCCAGCCCTTTACCCAGCCTTCTGCCCTGTCCACTGCCGAGCCTGCCGCATATTCTGCCTAGGCCCCCTGGTTGCACAATTTTTTAATCTTTTTATCCGATTTAAATAAATTACGAACTGTCAAACATGATGAACAATTCATTTGCATGCTTTAATGATTTCTAAAGTGTCCAAATATGGTCAAATTGCTGCATTTATTACATTGGTAGTGTCAGAAAGAAAACAGTGCTTGAGGAAAAAGGGCAAGGGACTTGCTTGGTTCTCTGCTGCACTGTTTTTGTGACGCTGGTTAGAACACTGGATAAAAAATGGCATAGCAAATGGATGCAAAAATATAGCCAGTGTATTAGACTGGATGCCAATATTGGAATAGCCAATATTTAAGCCAATGTTGGAAGAGCCAGTGTGCAAGGCAGTGGATGCCAATGTTGGTTCAGCCAACGGTGAAACCTTTATGCCAATATTGGATAACAACGTGCAAACAACGTCGGTCCAACGTGGGCTAGAACGTTGGCAAACCAGTGGTCCAACACTGGCACCAATGTTGGACCACCAACACCATTGGATCGGGTGGCGTTTTCGAAAATGCCGGCAGACCAATATTGGAACCATTTTTTGCCAACAATGGGCAAACGGGGGTCCAACGATGGTGTGCTACCTGGGTACTGGACCCTGAACATGAAATTCAATCCCAAGGCTGCAAAGACACTCCAGCTATTGTCACACCTCACTGGTGTCAAATCTGGTCTTACAGCCAGCCCTCTTGTTCTTGAGGAACTAGGAATCATAGACGGCTGAGCATGCATTGAGCATTTGAAAGAAAAGACCACCCCGTTTTTCAATCACGTAATTACAGTAGAACCTTGTTGATACATTCAGAAGTGCCAGTCCCATTTAAATCCCATGAAGATCAATGTATTAGTTTCCCTTCTGTTACGTTTGATTTCCCAATAAATTGTCTAGTCGAATCCAGATCCAAGTCGATTCGAATCTAAAGCGGCTAGCGAGTGATGGCACGGTCAGAGTCAGTTTAGGAAAGCTTAACCAGCTCAAAGAAATTAAAGTTTTGATGTGCTACTGTCTAGCACGTGGTTTATTTTTGAAATGTTAACAGCTTCCGTTCCTGTCGGACGTCTTGATAGAACCGATGGCAGCGCAGCAGGCCGAGTGTGGTGCCTGTTTCGACTTGGCGAATGGAGTAAGAGCTGAGGAAAACTTGGTTACTTGCTCGACGTGAACGACCGCAGTTGTCAGAAATCGTGTTGGAAACGATTTCTAGCAAAAGAAAGGTACCGTTTAATTTCTCTATTAGCTTCGCGCGCTATTCGTGGTTCTGTTTTCCCCACTGAGCAATATTAAAAGTTCCCCCTCGCGAGGCAGTCATGGACGCGCTTTAATCAGGTAGATATGGTATAGGTTGACGGCTAGTTTAAAGCAACTGTGCCGAAAAGAATGACCACCTATGTAGTTACCACATAGGTGGACATTCTTTTTCGGCAAAGTTGCTTAAAACTAGTTCTCAAAACCCACAAGAGTCATTCTAAAGTAAATCACAGTGCGAGGGTTACTTGCACATCTGTAGCTCCACCAACAGAGTTATCAGTTGTTATTTTTCCTCGGATGATACGTTTTGTTTTCTGCAGTCCCCTGAAAAACTTACCAACAAGGTTCTACTGTTTGTAGACATTGTAGTGGGTTTAAAATTTGACAGATTTTAACACTACTCACGAGGAAAAGATTTTGAAGTTCCTTAACATGATGTTACCTGATCCAAAATTTCTGAGGAATTTTCAGAAGCTATCAGTGAGAAGATTAGACCTGTCCCTAATATTAAATTTTGTCCTCCATCTGTTCTCGGGCTTCGTTGGCCATCGTTTTCACATTCAAAGTTTCTAAAAATTTCTTCTAAATTTTGAATCTGATAACATTATTTTCTGGAACATTGGCATCTTGCTTGCCTTAGTAGTACCACATCCTGGCAAAGCTTAGGCTTGCCATCAGGTGTATTTTCATTTTCAGGAGAAAATCACTGCTCTCTTTTCTCTCAAACATCCTGTACAGTAGCTGTGCAGACAGACCTGTGAGCTTTCGGAACGAAATGCCATCCAGAACAGAGGAAATTTTGCAAATGCTCTTCAAGTGTCGCTGTGCCTTGTTGTATCGCAGACTGTATGAGCCATAGCTAGAGCCCTGCAGCGGATAGCAATGTGACCACCTACATATGCAGACTTGGCATCCGCATCCGCAGACTTTGTATCCACATCCGTAAAGTTTGGAACCGTATCCGATCCGCTATCTGCGCATCCATTTTACATCATAAGCCCAAGTGTGAATGAAAAATATGGAAATTGGGCTTCTTTGCCAGGGCAATGTGCAGCGTTGCATCCTTTATTTTTTCCCAGGACGGCATTTTTTGTGGAGTTAGAGAGCAGTCTAAGCAATCGTTTTTCTCATCGCTCACATCGTTGGAGGGCAATATCGTCAATATTGATCCGCGGATATCTATGTCCGATCCGCAATCCACCAAATTTTATTCATTTTTGTCTGCATCCGCAAGTTCATTGTGGATATCCCAGCGCCACAAAGCAGGGGCACCTTGAAACACTGCACCTACCCTATGCGGCAGAAATCCCACTCGCTTTGTTGTCGGATAGGTGCAAAGCAGGCACCGCCACAGTGTTTGCCCAGGTTTGCTTCACAGACCTTTGTGTGTGCCTCAGTGTGGGGACTCCCCGACTTACAAAAATGACCCTGCCAAGCAATTAACGAAGGGCACATAACAGGTTAAGCATATTTGTTTCCGATGATTGTATGCTTATCTTGGTAGATTACTTTTACTAAAAGGACAGACGGCTGTTGAGGGTCTTCTCTAATTTCAAATGGTTCCGAAAGTTGTCTCTAAATGCATAGAAAGTAAATGTTTAAAACTGAATTTGTGAATGGTCTGTGCTCAAAAATTAACTTCTTCATTTACAACTCTTGAGAGTTAATAAAGTGCAGTGGAAGTGTCTGCTTTGCGCCTAGCAGACAAAAGAAGAGTATGATTGCAACCTGGAAGAGTATTTCCGTTGCACGGGTAAGTGCAGTGTTCCAGAGTGCTCCTGCCAGGTGGTGCTGGGAGGCATAGAACAACCACAGCTGCCATGTTACAACTAACAGTGTTCGCTATAGTACTTCCATTGTCATTGACTACATGTTTTTGTAAGATTTTGTTTTAATTTTCTGAAAGTGTTTCAGAGTGCAGTGGATGTTTCATAATTAATCATCCTTTGGTCCCCTCATCATGTCCAACGCCTGTTTCGTAACTTTCTTGTTTTGTAGAATTTTGGTTTAGTATTTTGGTTTTGGTATTTTTCAGGGTTTGATTACCATGAGTTTGTATTTTTCACAAGTACTTATTCTGCTCAGAATACCAATGTCACTTTTTAAGGGCAATATCTGTAAATAAACCTAAGCACTCTAAATGAAAAATAAAGGTATGTTTGACTTGGAACCACAGTATACCTTTTCTGACACTGCAGCGACACTGCAACGGTGGACCTGCAGGATGTGCAATTTAAAGGTATAGCTTTTAGTCCTCTAGGACTAAAAGCAGAGGCTAAAATATTAGCCGCTGCGGACCAAGTGTACAGGACTAACAGTTAGTCCTAGGGGTCTAAATGTGAGGGAAAAACAGTTAGTCCTAAGGGTCTAAGTGCAAGGGAACAAAAGTTAGTCCTAGTGGTTCAAATGTGAGGGAATAACAGTTAGTCCTAAGGGTCTAAGTGCGAGGGAACAAAAGTTAGTCCTAAGGGTTCAAATGCGAGGGAATAACAGTTAGTGCCCAGGGGTCTAACTGCAAGGGCTTAACAGTTAGTCTCCAGGGGTCAATTGCAACGGCGCAACATTTGATCCCATCGGAGGAACTGCGAGAGACTAATGGAAGGGTGCGACAGTTACTCCCCTTCCCGTTAGTCCCCAAGGGGACTAATGGTTGTGACAACGCACTTGCTCCCCTCGGGGACTAAGTTGCACTCCCTTTTCCTTACGAGTGTACGGACGTTCTGTCATTGTACGAAATTATGTTTCTTGTTTTTACAGAGGGTTCAGTTTCTAGCTTACGGAAAACATGTCGGCAATAATGAACCACAACTTTTGCTGTAAAATGGGGCGAAAAGATTTTACAGTGTGCCCATCTTCCCGCCTTCCTGGCTAACCTTATCGGCACCTCTCGTGGAACTTTGCGGTGCCTTCTGACGGTCAGAAGGTGTGCTGGATGCCTTTGCGAATCTACAGGCCTTCGCGGGATGACCAGATGACGACCTGGCGATTTTTAAGGCTAAAAACAGTACCGAGACCAACCACCTTTGTTCGCGGCAATCGCCAGTGTCGAACGCTAATCCGCCTCCTTCGGGTTAGATTTCCAGGCATCGGCTGCCGACCGAAACGATCGGGCGACAGCTCACCATCGACAGAACACGGCAAGCGTTATTTCTTTTGAAAAGCGTTTTTAGTAATAAAGTTTGTTTTTAATGGTTTTCTTTTGCTGTTTTTTTTTCGATGTACGTCCGGGCAATGTTAGGGTCCCAGAAGTTGTGCAAGAGGAAACTATTTTCTCTCTCTACCTTTTATGACATCAGTCACAGGTTCTGTTTCCTCTACTGTTTCTTTTTCGTTTTCTTTCTTCGTCGCACGTGTTAGTGTTGTCGGTAGCAAGTGCTTATCTTTTGTTGAGCGTAAAAGTGCATTCTGTAGTGATATGAAAATCGTGTTGTCTACATATAAGGCTTTGTAAAAACAAAGAAAACAAGAAGACTGAGGGCATAGAGCAAGTAGAAAAATGCTCATGCACTCTTTGGCATATACAGTGCCCTTAGGTACGGTGTTACTCTATTTTTTAACTGCATTCGACAATGGCATGCCAGAATTGATAAAATTCTGAGGGGGATGTTAAAAAGCGTTGCTTACGGTTCAACACCTTCTTCAACTGATAACTTGTTTATAATTTACTCAAATTGCCTTGTTTCTACTCGTTGCTTATTCAGACAGTCATTTTCGATCGTCACTTTTGGCGCAGTGAATTTAGAACTGAGAGGGTGGCCCCACGTACTTTTAGGAACAGCACTCGCTCTGAAACACCTCGTATCTATATATACTCATTATAGAGAAAGCATTAAGTCATTTTACGTACCGAAGATTTTTAATGAACTACCAGAAAACTAATTTTTAACTAATTTAACCACGGGCTCAAAAAGAATCTGAAAAAGTTATTTCATGATACCACCAAGTCATAGATCTTCAGTTGACATTTAGAGAGTGTTGTTGCCGACTTTGTTTTATCCTGTTGTGACCTGCTGCTTCTGTAAGGATTGGGCTGTACTGCCAGGTCATGCCACACAAGCCTCCTTGGCTTAGGCAGACCTTATATGTATTTGTTTATTCCTATTAATAAAGTTTATTATTATTATTATTATTATTACCATTGTACAAAAAATTAATTGCAATCTGTGTGAAGTGTTCAACGCGTTTTACAGTTCTCTTTTGTGTGACTAGCATTATGGGAGGGATCCCTGGTTTACTTTCCATGAGTGAGAGCTATTTTGTACATTTGCTGTATAGATGGCTTGCAGTTTTGAGGTCTGAAGAGGGATATTCACTAGCATTATTTAAAATATATAGAATGCATTAATATTGTACTGCTCAAATGCATTTTAATATAATTAAATACATTTCATGTATATATATTTTAGCGCACTCCAAGTACACTTTTAATAAATTTTGTAAAACATTTTAATGCATTGGAAATATTCTGTCATATCTTTAGTGCACCCTAAAAATATATTCCGAACGCATTCAAGAAAATACATTTTAAATGTGGACAAACCATTCCAAAATACGGCCATTAAATGCATTCATTATATATTTGCAAAGGGTTGGTGTGTTGAAAATTAGGTTAGTCGGCTTCGTAAAGGCTATCTAAAAACGAGATTCTTCTGACTGGGTGCTCAAGCGCCTTACAGATGGTCTGTGCCGCTACTCCACTCCTGCGCTAGTGCAACTTATTTGGTGTCAATAACGCAGTCTCGTAAACAGGCTCTGTTTACTAACCATCAGAGGTGGGGTAAACAATCATATCTGGATGCAGCTTGCAGTCTCTGTGACAGCCTTTTCTTTCTGCTCAGGATGCAGTAGTCATGTTAGACACCACATTATCATTGCAAGGGGAATGTTTCTCGTCTTCTCTACTGTAATGTGAACTCTATATGAGCCTGTATGAGCTGAGTGCAAAAGCTTGTATTTTAAAAGCAATGGTCTGTCAACTTTCTTAAAATTGTTGCAGCAACAGTCAAGCTGCTGGCGCAAAAAATGCAAAAGGCAAGGGTTGCCATACCGAGGATACTCGAGGGCCTTCCAAAAGTTCCCACCTCCAGCTCATGTTTTAATTAAGTTTCAAATGCCATCTAGCATAGCTTGGCATGCCAGTAGACATTTAAATAGCAGAACTCACTGCCACCTATAGTCCCTTACTAAGACCCAAATGTTCTGTGTGCCCTCCCAACAAGATATGTGAACAACTGCGAACAGACTGAGGAACAGTGAGGGTCTTCTCAGTAACAGAGCAGCAGCAGCACAAACACAAATGCTTGAATCACTGTCGATGTACCTCATGCGTGCGTGCGGTGTAGCTTACAATGGCTAGCCACACCGTCCACATGTGGTTGGGAAAGGACACTGCTAGATAATGCAAAATATGTAAAAGCGACTGTTCACGTTCTTCGGTAATAAGTGTAAATGGAACTTATGTTTGTTCTGCCTCTTCAGAAACGGCACTGTAATTTAATATGCTAAATTTTTCCCTCGAGGCGGCTCACAGATGTCTTCATAAGAACAGAAGACAAAGAAACTGCAGGCACACCAAATCGCCCAGCAAAGTATATCTAAGGATTTCAACGAAAGGTAACAAAATGTAAGATAAATTCATTAAAAAATTTGATTTTTTTTTTTTTCATTTAAAAAGTGACAATGTAATAGTGATGGACCGGATCTGCCGAAGTTTGAATTCGGCAAAGTTCAGTAGATGCTAAAATTTTGAAGAAAAACTCGACAAGATTCGGCAGACATCAACACGAATGTGAAAAAAGTTTTAGGTTTGGCGTATGCACACTCATCTACATCTAAACAGAGAACTAACATGCTCTGCATTACACATCCAGAACTCCTGATTCTGCCCATCTTCCTATACTATGTCTATGTCTCACAAGTTGGCTTCAGTGCTGCAAAGGCAAGGTGCAAAAGCATAGCTGTGCAGAATGCTTAGTTTGCATGAGCACTCACACATACACGGCGCCCATGCCTTTGCCAGCGTTGAAGACAACTTGAGAGATGGAGTGTAAACTTCCGCATGTCCCAAATTAACACAAATAGGCATTTTACAGATTAGAAACGAGGCGTCGGGAATATAGGACACACTCTCGCATATCAAGTTTGGCGTCGAGTAAAAACATTTGCCATAATTACAATATTGTTATATTTTCTGTTGGAGGCTCAACCGCTGCATCCGGGGCGTGCGTGAGACTGCGACACACAGAGAAAGCGAGAGTGCTTTCTGCACACTTGCAGGAATGCATTGATAAAGTCTCCAGATGGAAACTAAAAACTCTTGTATCGTGACTACTGATACAATTATCCTGAAGACCAGGAATTCTCAAACTGTCTGACGAAGGCATCAATACAGAGATGAAGGCAGAACCCAGCTTGAGAACCCCTGCTGCAGGGTATCAATTCATTTAGCAATCACAATGTTTATAACATGCACCTAAAACCTTTTCTGTCAAAAAGATGCCCCCAGAAACATCAACTTGACAGTTGGGCAACCCAGGTTTTCTGCCGAATTTATGCCGAGTCTGTAAATTGCGGCGAAATTCGGCATTGAACAACCCGTGTAAAAGGTTTGCTAAATTTAGGCTTTGCCGCAACTTTGATTTGGGAAAAGTTTGGTCAACCACTACAATCCATACGTAGTGCTCATGCCATGAACTAATTATTGACTATAACTCGTTTTAGGAAGCTGCAACAAGAGGCAGCAAGAGAAAAGGTCGGCGTCTGTCGACAGCTCGTACGAGAATCTGGTTGCCACGTAACAATTGCGTCAAAAAGACGTGATGATTGCGCAGCTGCGCAAGCGCCTGAAAGAGCAGAAAGATTATAGTAGGTGTTTGGGCCTTGCACTACTGGAGACTATCGGTATGCTTGGCTGATACCATTCTTCAAGTTCCATTTATTTAACTTTTTTTTTCAGAGCACAGCTTTTAGGCGTTTGTTTCTGTGTTTCGCGGTGTCGCCGTTGGCGTAACCGCGCTAAATTTAACGGGAAAATTGACGTCACATGACCTCAACACTATTTCAATTTCCCGCTAAATTTAGCAGGAAAATTTAGTTTCTCCGCTAGATTTAGCAGGAAAATTGACGTCATGTGACCTCAACACCAATTAAATTTTTCGACGGGAGTGTCTAGATCCCCGCGCGTGGGGACGTAGCCAAGCCGGGAGGAGATAAGGCTCCATCCACGCACTACATCACTTCCTGCGTGGACGGAGGCAGTTCGCCTCCCGAGGAATCAACTTCCGGTCTTGCCTCCTATATTTTTTGCCATGTGCTCGACGGCCATTGCTTCTTGTGTTCCTGCCGTGCGCGGACTGCTGTTCCTGCCTGGTCTTCCAAAGCGAGTTTGACTTTCTCTGAAGCGTTTTTTTTTTTTCGTTTTCTAGGTCAAGGAGTTTGGCCCTTTTGTGTATTAGCACGGTCACGCTTCTGATATGCCTTGAGTTTCGGTTGCCAGAAATTCGATGGTGAAATACTTGTCCCAGTATTTCCCAACGAATAACCGGGTGGCTGTCAAAGTGCGGGCATTTAGCGGCATTAGGATCGAGGCTTTGTTTTCCAAGGTGTCTGTCGCCCTGCTCGATTTCGGCACAAACAACACAGCGTTTGTGCCAGCGCGTATGCTGACAAGTACTGTCGGCTGGCCGCTCATATCTTGGAACGGAATCCGACGATGCAGATCACCTTTTCTTCCGTCCTTCCGAGGCGGGAGAACAGGTTCTCTTCGTTGGAGTGTCAGTGCAGTCGGAATGCCAAGATCCAGGTGTTGAATGATCGGCACAGAGACGTGAACTGGCTCCTGCAGGAGTTCTGCCGTAAGAAGGGCTTCGTGTTCATCGGTGATCTCGTGGACGAATGGCATCTGTGCATCGGCTACTGTTTTATTTGTCATGGGATAAACTGTTTCTGGAATCTTTTACCTAGTTTTCTCGATTGAATGCTCTCAGTTTGTTTGTTATTACTGGGACGAATGCATGTTTTTTCTTCTCTCACAATTTTTGTGAGATTGCTAGCGTGCGCGCAAGTCAAGAACGTACGGAGCGGTGGGCTCGCACTAGTCCCCTTCGATGCACATAAACTCCCACTAAAACGCCTCGAACCAAGCCAACCACACACACGACGAAGCCTCACCGCCTTGCCTCAGCAGAGATGCACACGGGGTGAAAGCCTCAGAAGGCAGCATCCGTACCAAATAGCTGCACGCCCATGCGCACAAATGGCACGCACGCCCACACGTGTGTATGACTCCTGGACAACATAACTATAAAGATATCTATTGATACTATTTTTATGACGCATGATATTTGCTATTAGTCTTTTGATAAACTGTCAAGAATTTGTAGGGTCACGTGACATATTAACTTTAAAACAATAAAATGTAACCTCTTTATTTTTATATCCTTTATTTACTTATAAGTATGCATAATATGTATATAAAAACGAACTGTGTCCTTATATTATGAGTCACATGACCTTTTGCGTGGATGGAGCCTTATCTCCTTCCGACTTGGCTACGTCCCCGCGCGTAAATGTAGCCTCGGCAAAAAAAAAAAAAAATCCTGGATACAGCACTGGCAGAGGCTCGTGGTTTTCTGATCTTTTTGACCAGTAGTGCATTGCCCAGAAGTTCCAGTGCGCAAGTGCCATTCCTTGCGCTTGTGCGGCTTCTGTTAAAAGTGCTTCTATTGTTGACCGAATCATGTGCCTCCTAAGACTTGAGTGCATATTCCTTATGTGCAGGTACTGGACCAGGACTTCGATGATTATTTGGATTTGTCTGATGAGGATTTTATTCTGACATTTCATCTATACGTGTCCTCCAGCCAGGAGCTGCAGCGAATCCCGTGATGGTTTCTGTATGAAATATTTTTAGTACTTACATAGTTTCCACAACTGGAAATTTGAAAAAAAACAATGTTGTACAACTTTTCTTAACTTTTGCATTTCCTGAAGACAAATTTAGTATGGAAAGAATCTTTTTTGTTCAAGAGCCAGCCACATGAAAAGCTCTGCAGCATGCCTTAAGGCAATTGATTGATATTCTGTCCAACTGCAAGTATCAAGAAAGTGAAGGAGGGTGTGGTGGAGGATGTTTCCTGCATAGTTGAAATTGCATTCCTCTTTGTATTTCATTTTAACAGCATCACGTACACCAATTCTAGGAAAGGTGCTTCCTTTTCTTTATCTTTTTACATTATCCGAATCGCTGATTGCCACTGATATTCTGTACCATAAATATCTGGAGTCTAGCTACAAGCTATTAATCAGCATCAGAAAAAAAATTGTGGTGTCGTCACCATTTTGTTGAGCTTGGACTGCACAGTATTTACTCTAATAATCTAAGTGCTTGCATACCCTTTGTAGCCAACTACATTATTTTGTCTTTGCTGTTCTGTCAAGTATCGTCTTCCGGAGGAGATGATATTTGCACCATCTCCGGCCCTTGAAATGTAAGAACACAGGACTCTCAGGTTTTACTATGCATAATCTGCTGTAAATGTATACAGCCTGTATACTTTCACATATTTCAGCAAGAAGGCTGAAAGTCAGCTATGTTACCTTTCTTTCTCGTTTCGAAATGTGCAGGTCTGCCCTGACTGATGTTAATGGGCAGTCATTCACTTTGCCAAGCTTTGGGGTGCTGCATGAAGTGCTTATGAAAAAAAAAGCCTGTCGGTTCAACTGTAGCAAACAAGGTCATTGATGTCTTGTACCAAGCAACGATGAAACTGATCATGCAAGTCAGGGCCATTGGCACGCCGCTATGAGGCATACCGGAAGCTCTATTTTCCCGCTCTATCCTACCAGCATCGACCCTGATCGTGTTTTGTTAGCAGCAAGGAGGTTGCATGTGCAACCAAAGTAGCAGTCCCTTCAGATATGCATAGGACCCAGAGAAGCTGAATGGACAGTGCACACTTGATATTTTGTGCAAGATGTAATACAAGGCATAAAGTACAATGAGGCTTAATACATTAGTTTTCATGGCCCTGTCTGCTACATGCCAGTAAAGCACAGAATGTGCAGTTAAAATAACATCTTTTTCATACTCATTGATTTGACCTCTTTGGAAACAATATTAATTTACCAAAATAGGCAAAACTAGCTGCCATTCTGCAGAAAGTCACATTCAATTGCCATAAAATGGTGGTTGCTAGGTTCACTAAATTCATATGGCATTTATTCCACGTATTCTGACACATGTTTTCCTTGTGCAGTTCTGATGAAGTAGGCAGTTTTGATTTCTTTGATCTTTGTAAACTAACTATCAACCCTGGTTCTTATGCTTTTTTCTTGACCAACTATCTTTCGAAAAAGTCCTACTTCAAGGCTGTCAACTTACTGCTGCTGAGTACCCAGATCTCAGTGATGTGACTGGGAGTGGCTATGTATGTGCTGGATAAGTGCTGTGCACAGATATGAAGGTCAAATGATAGTGCAGAATGATAATTTTGGGCATATAACCTTGGTATGACTGGAAGAAAACAAGTAGTATTTTCTGAAGGTCGTAATTCTGCTGAAAAATCCTGAAAAATGTTCCCAACTTGCAGCCGCATGTGTTCTTTCTCTGCCACGGAAACTACAGCATGATGTCACCATGGCAAGGTTTGCATTCATTTACCTGTATACTTCCCTGCACACTTCATCCCTGTATCTGCTACCACAAAAGCTTTGCGCATCCCTAAGAGGATATCCTCACTCAAACGTCACTACACATGTGACTCTAGATTTGAGAAGGGGCTTGAGGGAGTGCCACGCTCTTAAACATTTCTTTTTTTTTTAATACAAACAAATGCACATACACAAAAATTGTTTTCTGGTTTTTATTCTAGGTGGGTCAAAGAAAACATCCCACAATTATTTGGGTGAAGCCCGAAAGTTGTTCCACAGTGCCTTTCACAATGTGGTATTGCAATGGAAATAGATATTTCAATGGTAGTACAACATAAAAAATTCTATCTCTTAACACGAATCATGGACCATTTCATTGTGCAACAAATTTAGAAATGGGCGACGCACGTTAGCGTAAGTTCTCTTCATTCAGCGTACTCTGTGTAGCCTTTCAGGTAAAAGCATGGTATTTTGCAGATTGCATGCGGCAAACCGACTGCACCTGTTTTTCCTCAGTGCACTCGAAGTCATGACACTTGGCTTGCTTTACATCGTATGGCACTACACAGATGTGGTTGAACCATGACTGAAGTAGAACATGTTCAACCAGGTGGTTGCAGTAAGGCCATCAAATTATTCATGGTGATGGCGATGTGACTTGCTCATCAAAGCCCTTCATCTTTTGGAAACGGTTAATGAGTGGCACCACCTCAGGAGAAGAAAACTAACTACTGAATTCTGCAATGGTCCAATCATGAAGCAGCCTACACAATTTGGGGTCTTAGTACCATCTATAAAGAAGTTCCCACATTGGGTACTGCTCCTGGAGCTGCAAAAAAGCCTGCAAGATCACTTGTTGCGGGATTTTGTATTGAATGTATTTCCTAAAAGAAAGATCCAAATGAATGTCAATGAGATCCAATGGAGGCGAGTGACTGAGGCTTTTTGATTGATCAGTTTTATGGCGCAAGAGCAATTATGCCAAAATGTGCCAGGTGCATAAACTACTGCAGGAAAAGGGTTAAAGAGAAGACAGAGCTATAGTAGCTGGTGATGTAAGAAAGGTACAAATATGGATCATGTAAAATATATCAACATGAATTTCAGGTAAGAATAAAAGTTATAATCAATATGCATTATATGCAATGAGAAAAAAATGGGGAAAAACGAGTTATAACAGGTGTATTTAGCAAGTTATATTAATCAATTCTAAAACTTTACTGAAAAGTACAAGAGGTTCATCTCCTAGCAAGGATGCAAGATGGGATGAAGGATGAGATCAAAAGATATGAGAGAAATATGCTTGTCGCTTGATCTAAGTACCTGCAGTGCCACAAAATATGAAGGACAGTCAAGGTTTTGTCACAATGCTCACAGCGCAGAGTATCGTCCTCACAAAGTAAATAGATGTGTTAAACGTGTGTTTCCAATATGTAAGCAGCACATCAAGACCTCGTGGTAACCGGTATTTCTGGTGAGAACTCTCCCATAATCCTAAACAAGTTTTGATATTATGTAGGGTATTGTCAATTTCTTGATCCCATTCTAAGCTGCCAAAGTTCATAAATCAATTTTATTTTTTATAACGGGTTTAAAATTTTCACTGGGTAGGCCACCATTTAGGTCACCATTAACAGAGGCATCCAATGCATCTGCTGCTTCGTTATTTGGAATACCTACATGGCTTGGCACCTATCGTAGCTTTATATCAAGGCCAAGCAGGAGAGCACAATTCATTTGAATATTTGAATGTGCGCTTGTTGTACAATACGAATCTTTGGAATGGCAGGAGAGCATAAAGCAACTACAGCACTCTGAGAATCAACAAACAAAATAGCCTTTCTCAGACGTTTTTTTTTAGATTTGCTCAAGTGCCATGAGCATAGCATACAGCTCAGCAGCGAAATTACAGTTCCTTCTCCCCCAATGCCGGAAGAGGCGCCCAAGGCCGGAGAATCGGACACAGACGCAGCGAGGCCATAGCCCACACGAAAAGGGCTTCCCCGGGAGAGGAGGAAAGCCGGCGCACTGACGGCGGGAGACGGAGGGAGCGAGACGTGTGGAAGAGAGGAGCCCGAGAGTCTGGGAGATCGGGAGGCCGCGCTGCATCACGGAGTCAAGAGACCAGGCGGCGGGCGGAGGAGTGACGCGAGGGGCAGCATGGGAAAGAGGGGAGACACCGTTTCCGAGGTCAACAAGACGACAAAGAGGGGTTTCCCCTGCATGCGGGAAAGCCAAATTGAAACGGAAGGGCCCCTTTGCGGGAAAGGGGAATTGTGCGCTCTGGTACAACAACTGATGCGACATAGTTGAGGCACAATGCTTCCCTGGTTGGGAGAAGTGGGGAAAATCGTCAAAGAATCGGCAGGAATAATTCTGCGCCTGGTATCAGACGATTAATTCGAAACTCCATCATCAAACGCATAACCAATAATGCCAGCAAAACCAAAACAAACAAATCAACCACGCATACCAAGCATTCTTCAATGGAATATAAATGGTATCCAAGCACATATTCAAGACCTTAAACTAGTTAATGAGGGGCCTGAGGGAAGCAAAAATTTTGAAGTAATAGCGATCCAAGAACCGAAGGCCCCAGCAGAAAAAATTAAACTTCCGGGATACGTTCTCTACAAGAGCAGAAGTCACGCCCAGGAGCTCATCCATGGCTGCACTCCTCGTTAAGCAAGAGCTGTCGCAAAATGGGCTACAACTGGACGACTAACGTGGAGAACAAGCTGAGTATGTGGCAGTAATGGTGACCATTCAGGGCCGCCCCACGTGGTAGCATCATCATACGTCGGACCGACGGTCACAGGTTCGAGATGGAATCCACAGCAAATAAAAGAAATCAGAGAGCGCATCCCCGCACACAGCCAGGAATAATATCGCGGAGATTTTAATGCGCACAACCAATCATGGGAGATGGAAGAACAACGCCAAGAGGAAAGGCTCTACAAGCGGTCCTAGGCAGGTAACCTTGTAAAAATCACCCAAGGAGAGCCAACATACATCGGACCTGGCCAAAATGACAGCGTCATCGACCTTACGTTGTAACAAAAGGCCCCAGGGCGACTGCGACACCGGCGCCAGACAGCACTGGAAGTGACCACAGACCAATAATAATTGGAAGCCAGGACGGGCCCCAAAAGAAATGTACTGTCACCGGGTGGGACGAATATCGGGCACGTTTGAAGGGGGCGGCCGCCTCGGGAAAACCACTCACACCAGGGCCCCGTTTGCTCGAAGCTGGTTAACTAACCGCGGTTAACCGGATTTCCCTACGAGGGGGAATTTTAGGTCACGTGACCTGCAGAGTAGGGACGCCGGAGTCAAATAGTACCTAGCATCAGACAATATGGCTGCTACGGCTGCTCGTCACGCTTGGGAACATTTATTTTTACGAAGATGCGTCATCCTCGTGCCACGAAAGGGACATTTCAACACAGAGTCTACAGTCGGAGTCGACGGCAGCTCGCCCACCGCCGGACGGCGAGCGTGCTGTGGGAGCTACGCTTGACTGGTCATGTCAAGTTCGAGTTCACGCATCGCCCTCTGAGTGGAGTTGTTTCAACGAATGCTAGTCAGCGGGACCTTCAAAATATATTTCCTAGGTGAGTGCCGCGATGTTTCACGAGAAAGTACCGCTATTAAAATGTCATGTCAGCAGATCTTGCGTTGTAATCAACGTCCAGCTTTTTCTTTTCTTTTTTTCACTTTTAAAACCTACCTCGAGCCCCAATCGCATGGTAGTGAAAAATCTCTCTCGAAAAACTGCCTCTAATCGCGGAGTCTGGTTTATAGTACAGTTCGCCGTGTAATGTATTTGCAGCGCATCCACAACACCGACGACCCCCTTGCAGCGGGAGACGGTTCAACGAAGGCAAGATGTAAACTAAAAACTTTCCTCAGAAGCAAAGATCCGTTACCTCAATAGAAGCTGCCGGCACGGCATTCGATCGAACTTCGGTACTGTCGTCTGCGAACTTGTACAACTGGGAAATAAACAAAGCTTCTATCGTAAAAGAAGTGTGCATATTCTCTTTTGCGCTTGTCTTTCTTCAATTCATTTTGTTTTCGGATAACTAGGATGTCTTGTTAGGATTATAAAGAGAGACATAATTACGTAGCAGACGATCACAACCAACCTGAAATCGAAGATGAGTCAGGCGAATGCCAGCATCACCATGAAACGGCAGAAGAATTGGACATTGGATGAACAATTAGAACTAATTCGGGCAGTGGGGGAGAGGAAATGTCAAATTATGGGCAAGTTCAGTGCTACGGTCACGACCCAAACAAAAAGACAGGCGTGGGACGAAATTTACAGAGCAATGGGCTGTTTGCGCACCCCAGACCAGCTACAGCAGTGCTGGAGAAACCTCCTAAAAAGACGAGACAACTCTACAGCTTATTCAAGAAGCATGAACAGCGCACAGGTAAGTTTATTGTGTTCTTAAGTCAAAAAGATATTGCATTGCTTTAGTGATAATATATGAGCAACCAAACCTAGAAACGTGAATGTGGACATTTGTATATTCGTGCACCTTTGCCCTCTGCTGGGAGTTGACTTGTCACCTTCCTAGAACAGCAGCAAAGGCAGTGTTACAGCATCAGAAGACAATTTATTCCAGTTTATGTACAAGTTCTGCAAAGGCTGTATGGAACTCGTAAAACAGTTCAGTGGAAGACCCAAAACTTTGGACACAATATAAAAACAGATTTTTGAGAGCACAATGGTCGAGGCCGACAGGCCAAACTGTGAAGTAAAAATTGCATGATTACACAGTCCAGAGTTTCAGCAGTGTTATCTAGAAATTAATTAACGTTTAAAAGAATGTCTCATGCAGTATTTGTTTAATTTAATTTGGCCATGAAAGTTCCATTGACATACTTGGTTGAACAGTGAACCCCACCTGCTGTTTTTGCTCGTGACTCGAGTAAGTAGTAGTCGAGACGAAATGTCTATGCCTTAATTCATAGGTGCTGGGCCAAACCCCACGTCCTGACGCCTCTCGTCGAGGCCGTCCTCGAAGTGATCGGCGAGGACTCGCCCAACCTGTGCGGGTTGGAGGCCACCATAGGTGACACGGAAGAGTAGGTGACTGGTTTCTAGACCCGAGTGTGTGACGAGTAAATGGTGCTAAGGAACCAATCATAGTAAAGCCGAACTGTCGTTCCAGGCGAGGTTCTAAAAGACGAGGACAAATGTTGATAACAAGATGGGCATGTTGCCATTTGAATAGCATCACTGCCGAGTATTTTTATGGAAAGACCAGAGGCCAGATTCCCGAAACTCTCTTACGACAAAAAAGGTAGTAAATTTATCTTACAGCAAAGTTACAAACATTTTGAGTATTCCCGAAGCAAAATATTAGTAAGTTTTACGTAAGTTTCGACGAAATCCGTAACTTGCGCAGAACTTATGAACTTTGTGCTTCGGGAATACTTAGAAGTTCGTAAATTTGTCGTACGATAAAGTTACTAACTTTTTTGTCGTAAGAAAGTTCCGGAATCTGGCTTCAGTTTTATTTCAACCACAAAAGCTCAAAAGCGGTTTGAAATATAAGTCACGAAACCGTCTTCGAGAGTGCACTCCAAGATCTGATGAGGCACAGCGCTACCACATTTCTAATTATTTTCAACAAGGGTGAAAGAGTATCACCGAAGTTACAAATTCATGAAATAAGACGGCAAGCAATGACAAATCAGGTGGTAAAGCTGTTTACCACCTTAAAAAAATTAAATGCAACAAAGCGGCAATGGTTTTTTTTATGCTAACTGTAGCACGCTTTCAATATGCAAATTAAAAGATCACACACAGTACAACCATCCTGTTGCTAGTTTTACCAACTTAGGAAAATTGGCTCAAACACCACCTTCATTCTGGTTGGGAAGTTAACTACCCCCATGATGGTAACCTGTGTGAGTAAAATCAATGCCAGTGAAGCTATGTGCTGTAATGTTTGAAGTTGTCCTATCAATGTGCACAGTGCAACGTGGTTTGACTGGACATGACCACTAAATTTATGAACTGTTAATCACACAGCTACACAGCTGCATTCTAACCTTTAGCGGTGAAATTGTACGCACACATGCATGCAAATGCTCTTCACAACCAAATGCACATTTTCCTACACCATGTATTGGGCAATTGTGCAAGAAGTTACTACACTGTGCTCCGACCTCAAGCCTGCACGTCAGTGTATAAACCAACTTAGCTAGCAAACTTTGTCCTCTGCACCAACCCGTATGAATGAATTTTGGCGCAGTATCGGCATTTTTATTAGGGTTACAAACTTTGCACAGTGTGTTCTCTTTGCCCATACTGACAAGAACAAAACCTGACCACTTTTTACACATGCATTTGTCGCAGTGACAGCTCCAGGGGAATAGATCCTCAGCCTGGTCCCTCTGGGAGCAGAGCAAGTGCGGCAGTGCTGCACGAGAGTCTGGCGCAGGAGGCGGGGCAGCGGGCTCCAACAAATGTGTTGTACAGCCGACGATGGTGCCGGGAGGCTTCACAGCGCTTCTTGCAGGAGACGGAAAGGCAGCAGCAGCTGGAGGGAGCTAATCTCCTGCTGGAGAAGGAGTGCACAGGAAGGGTTCAGCAAGCTGCCACGGCAACAATTGCAGCAGCAACTGCTGCAGAGGAGTACTACCAGCAGTCAAAAAAATTACTAGAGGACCAAAAAAATTTAATTCGACTTGAAACACAGCGTGCAGAATTGGAAATCAAATTGTTAAAAAAACAATTAGGAGAAGAGTAAACATTGACATGTTACACTGTTTTTAATTTTCATTTTGAATGTATTTTTTTAAATATGACAAAGCCAACACAGCCGCTGAGAAATAAAATCCATTTTACTTGCAACTGTCAATATATTTCTAGATTCAGATCTGCTACACTCCGTCTCGTCTTACGATGGACTAAAGACCAATGCTACAGGCTGCCAAGTCCAATCACGAGCCTGTCTGAAACCATGTGGAATATTTGCTCCGTCAAACATATCAGTGCGCCAAGACGTGTCATGCGGAGGCAAGTTTTTCATTTGCTTATCGAGAACTAACGGCAGCTCTGCCCGCCTGCTTGCTGGGTTTTTGCTCTAGTTCCTTGTCACAGCACGAATAGTTACAACGCTCAAGGAATCTCGACTGCTGATCCATCTGCGTGTGCTTTGTCCGTACCGCCGTCAGCCTCGTACGCGCCTCGGTTGCCGCTAGGACGAAAAGCCTGCCTTGCACGTACTCATCGAAAGATCGTATGGCTAATTTTATCATTTGCCTAATTTATCTTCATATCTCCCTGAACCATAGCCTACGGTATTCGTGTTCCCGCTGCGCCGGGGCAATCGGCAGCAGTAGTCAAGCGTAATATGTGGGGACAGCGTGGGTGAAAATCCCTCTCTCTTCCAACCTAACGCAGTAGCAACATTTGGTACTCCAACGTCCGATCAATCAAGAACAGGCTGCATGAGCTAAACACAGTGCTCGAGCCCGAGGACGTGTGACGGCCAGTGCGCCGTCTTTATGCGATACACCTCAACTTCCCGTGGACGTGGGGATGCTGTCCTCGTGCATTTTTCACCTCGCTTTGGCAGTGCCGAACCTTGAGTTGGGTTCCCAAAAGGTCATATTCGTTTATTCATGTACTTCCCGTACATAGTTGGTTCTCGTGAGCATTTACAGCTGGAGTCCCGACACGAAGCTTAAAATATATGTCCAGTAAGGTCTGCCACGCCAGACTACTGAAGGGAGCTTTCTTAAATACCGGCTGGAGGCGATGTGGCGAAGAGAACCCGGGATCAGAACCAGTGGCCATTAGAAAATAAAGATGAGTCTGATCGAGTGGTCGACATGGGAGCGTATGTACAGTATGTACACAAAGATTGGATTGAGTGGTTATGGCTCAGGCGAAACAACTCTATGTCAGTGTTGTCTGCGCCCTCCAACTTCTCAAAACAGTTGAAATGTTTACAAAACATGGCATGCATATTTATGAAACTAAATACCGTGTACATTTACTTCACCAATATAAAATAGTCCGTTATAACAACAGAGAACCATATGTGTAAGATTGGTGTTTTTTTTTCATACTTGGCATATAGAAATTTCTTTTGCGCACTCTTTTGCAATGCGGAGGCAAGCTTTTGTGAGGTGGTGCTTTGCCCGCTAGCCTTCGGGCCCTAGTCCGTCGGGTGAGATGGAATATAACTAAAGCATGTACAGCGTATTAAAAATTTATATATCAACATTGTATCACAGAGGATGATGAGTTGTAAAAGGTAATGTTTGACAACTTTACATCATTGGAAGTACCTTGCCAGCACAATGCACTGGTACTCAAGACCACTCAAAGCAGCATGTGCAATATATTGGTATACTTACGCTCAACCGAAGAACTGGCTGACGATGGCGTCCCGAGCCTCGTTGCTTTCATCACGGCCCGCTGCCACGGGCTCGACGGGAACCTCTTCGGGGAGGACAGTCCTTGGCATGCTGCAGGGGTATGTCTTGGCCAGGTTGTGCAGGACACAGCAGGCGACAGTGATGTCGCAGCATCTCTCTGGCTGCATCCTCAACTCAGCATGGAGGCAATGGAACCTCCGCTTGAGCTGGCCTATCGTCCTGCACAGTGTATAAATAGAGCAAGTTCTGTTATCCTTTTGAAGTGGTTTATAAGAACATCTAATGAGGTCGGCATGTGATTTCTATCATCGCTCCAGCCCATTGAAAACATGGTATTATGCCTAATATTTTATATTTTTGCTGGAATATTTTAACATAGTAATGATATGCAGATTTTGTTAAAGATATCAGTGATGTCATTGGTCTGAGTCATTTTGGAGCAGCTCTTGGAGCAGTCAAAAGTCAATTATGGAGCAACAAAAAGAACTTCTGTAGCATAAGTGCACATTCATTTTTATTCATACCAATGCAAACATCACGTCAATATTAAT
This sequence comes from Ixodes ricinus, assembly GCA_037355805.1. NCBI lineage: Eukaryota > Metazoa > Arthropoda > Arachnida > Ixodida > Ixodidae > Ixodes > Ixodes ricinus. Next base: position 31,024 of record JAZHYW010040113.1, read on the forward strand.
TTGTCGGCCTGTCCAACTAAAGGGCAAAGTCTACATTGCCTTCTCACATACGTTCAAACCTTTGTTAGCATCAACTGCACAGCAGGAGTCCCTCAAACACAACTATAGCGTTCAGTTGCGTGGAGAAGCACCATGACAGGCTGACAACGTGAGTGATGAAGGACAGCACAAACTGCTTTAAATGGTTATTTTAGGTACTGAATGCCACTAAATTAGTACAATAACATTGGTCACATAAACTGATGTTTCCTTCAAGTTCTCGAGGTTGTAATAAAACTGCAATTTATAAATCAGATAAAAAAAGCACTTATCATTTGATTATCAACATAAATTGCATTTTATCTGTAGAACTTCATAGCAAAAACGGCATGTGAACGAAACTTAAAAACAAACCCGCCAAACTCATCAGGTTCTTCCGGAGATTCCATCCACTGCTCCTGTCAATTTAGTTCTAATCTACTCACACCTATAGAAAACTGATAGCTAAACAAATGAGTTGGCATAAATAAATAAACATACATAAGAGCACATATAAATGTTCTGGCAATACCAAAGTACCCTTACTAAATCTCGAAGTCGAAAAAGGTACCGCCAGGATCTCACAATCTATCATATTTACGAGCCGAAGTTGTATTCAGGAATTGTGTTTGCGTCTCGCTTTGGAGGAGTGCTTTCTCCTTAACACAGGGTGCGCTGCGGAGAAGCAAGACATGCAAAATTGCGATGCCTACTCCGTGGTGTTTGCTTCTCTGCAGTACACAAGTGTGTGGTGAAAAGCGCACTCAACGACACTAGCTAACCCTCCAGAATGAACAGAAGACTAACATGAAAAATATTGCGAAACTTCCGGATATTGCCTGTCATTCATACGAAATGAGATGGAATAGTATGGTATATGAGACGATAACCAAAAGTTTAGAAAACCTGAAAACTTGCGTAAGCATATCGTAACAATCCGGCCGGGGAGCGAGGCCGAAGCTATTATATTTTCAGTATTATTAAAATGAAATTAAGTGTTGGCAATACATGGGTGCAAATTCCTCACATTTTTGTTAAATGTAGAATGCCATAGCAGGGTAATCACTTTGGCGTAAATGGCGCAGCAATCCCATCACAGAAATAATGAAAATGTTCTTCGCAAAAACTTGCAAGGAAAATGCAGTTTGAGATAAGCAGTATTTAATAAGATATGCTTGAATATGCCTGGACTGAAACTGTCTAAACACAAAACCTGCCTAAGCCAATGTGTAATTCTTTTTTTTTTTCACATCGCAAGCTATGCTTTTTTTTCTAAAAATTGCTTTACATTTCGGCAATATAGAGTAACAAAAAAATTAACTGCTATTGTTTGAAAAGTATAAACAACTAGTAAAACCTGTAGGTTAATAAACCCAGTCATACAGGAAGGATATGTTTCAGAGAAGTTCTAACTTCTATTCTGGAGTTCAAACAGAAAAGAGCAAATGAAATATAACAATTAATGTGACATATAGAGTTAACTGGCTAATGGTTGAATTTCGTGGATTGACTTTCTTCATTCCCACAAAGCTGGCTAACCTTAGAATAAACATTTCAGGCTATGGCAGTAGGTTATAGCCCGTAGTATAAATAAGGTGTATTAGAGATATGCCTTCCTCTCCTTGCTTCTGAGCAGCCGTAGCCTACTATGCAAGAACATAAAAATGGCAACAAATGTAAAGCTCAGGCACAACCATATAAAAAAGTTTAGGTGCCTCAAGGTACCGAAACACTGAACCGTAGAACCAGGACGTATAGCCTGGCTTTACCGTTCCACGATGCTCCTCGTTGTGCTATGCGACGCATTGTAGGCGACCTCCGCTGCTGATGACGGAGACAGGAAGGGCGTCATCAGCCATGGCTTGCAGGTGTAGCCGCTGTCTCCAAGCAGTAGGCCCTCGTAAACGCCATCGGCCAGCTTGCCTGACAACGAGCCCTCGGTGAATATCCTAGAGTCGTGGGTGCTTCCAGGCCATTTTGCAACCACATTGCGGATACGGTAAAAGACATCAACCACTAACTGTACATTGATCGAATGGTACAGGTGGCGGTTGACGTACACCTCCTCGTGCACTTGTGGTGCCTGTATCCGAATGTGAGTGCCATCAACAGCACCCACGACCGAAGGAAACCCACCGATCTCAAAGAAGGCCTGTTGCAAGGCATGACCCTCAGCTTCACCTGGCCACCTGCATCGAAGATGAATTTGAGTCAATCTGTAGCACTATGACATTAACAGTGATGGTTTTGTTGTTATGATCACATGCTTAAAAATAACACAACTATCATTCATCGTCATCAATAGTGAGCAATAAAAGCCTCGTCTGCACAATGACAGTACTCAGTAGCCGCAAGACTAGCTCAGTAGCACCAAGTGCATAGTTGGTAGTGCAGAAACCAGGCTGTTTGTAAATGTCTGCACTCCTACTTTATTTGCAGTTTAGTTGAATTTGCACCTGCACCAATAATAGGTACTAAGGGAGACATTTTGTACACTCCAGTTGGTTCGTGTAATTTTACTGCCCGGTTCACTGGTCTGAATGTCACGCTCATAACCAAAGAACAAATATCGAGTGCTGAAGCAACACTTTTAATGTTCCTTTAGGGAGGTACCAGTATACGTGGGGATCGATGCGCTGGCAGATATTCAGGCAAGCCTACAGCTTAGAAAACAAAAACGAAAGGGTCATTGCGCAGGTGGTGCGCCGTAAATAAATTGCAGAATAGGTGTGCCGAAAAGACCACCTCCGACGAATTCAGGTGTTTCAGCGAACAGAATTCACGAACCAAAATTTCTATACAAAGGGTTTCTGAAATAATGGTGATTGCTCATCGAGCAATCTAGGCCCAGGCTTTTTTTCTCGGAAAACTGGCCTGCACATGCGCCTAGTATCGCGACGCGCCAGGAGATGCTCCAGACCACTTACCCTATGAAGTCTCGGGCACGACGTGCCAAGGCCAGAGTCACCCGCCTCACAGTCCGCGAAGCAGTGGAGACGTGCACACGGATGTAGTCCCCTGCGGTGATGAGGAAGTTCCCCGTGGCGTAGAACTGTAGGGCGATAATGACCTGCTGCTCTGCAGAGAGGGCGCGGCTGCGACGCGTCGGCCGCTCCAAGTCCGGGCGCAGTGTGTCGGCAAGGAACACAATGCCCGCGCGACCGAATCGAAAGCGCTCCTGCAGTTCGTCCTCGTCGAACTCCTCCAAAGGGTTCAAGCGGTCACGGAACACACGCTGCCGTCCCATCATCACAACAGCGTACTGGGCGAACACGCGCTCTCTTCGTTGTCGGCGCCGCGTCACAGTCGACATTACGTCCCTTATCTTCGCCAATCCGTCCACAAATCAGTTGTCAGTCAGTCCGGTAGTCAGTCGGCGGGCGAGTCGGAGGGTCGGTTGGGCAAACGGCAGAGAAGACAAACAGTGAAAATCAGGTGATAACTAAAGCGCGGGAAACGTGCGTCGCAAAACTCACGGAGAACAAAACAACGAATCTATAAAGACCGTTGCCAGATCCGAAATCAACGCTGCAAACTTATGCTGTGTTTGGCGGACACAATAGATGCATCAAGATATTTATTACGTTTTTACAGTACAGATTTTTTTTATGCATAAAAAGAAACACTGTGATAAGATTTTGTTTTTATTTTTCTTAATAAAGACAAAACTAGCGAAAAAGTTTCCTAAAAGGCTATTTGTTTGCTTTGACCGGCAGGTGGCGGGAGCTACCGAAAATAATAAAACACGGAGAAATTGCGCATTGAGTTTTTGTCGAACGCGGCTAGGTCAGGCTAGGTACTCGGAGGTACCTAGGTAGGGAAACGCGGTTAACTTTAACCGCGGTTAGAGTTAACCAGCTTCGAGCAAACGGGCCCAGAGCTTATAGCAACGGTCCTGAAGGAGTCCAGCAAAACAGTCCAGCAAAACCTTAAATGGCTAAGGCTCAGGGCGCAGAGAAGACAGGCGCAGAAAAAATCATGGCGAACAAACTCCCAACAAGACATATTAGAATACAAACGACTCGACGCAAAATTCCGGCGCCACGGTAAACAATTGGCAAGAAGACAATGGGGTCTGCTCTGCGCCTCCTTCGGGGGTCCAAGAGGCACCGAGAGAGCATGGAGGATGGCGAAGGCCCTGTCTATCTTCCCCCTCTACTCACCCCACTTTTCTCCCCTCACCCTACCCCCAGAGTCGGTGATAAATGCACCTAGTGTGCGTACATATTTGACTCTACTTTTCCCCCAAATTTCACTACAATGCTTACTACTACTACCGTGCAACTCTGTCGATACGTTTCGCTCTATTAAAGTGTGCCGAATATATTGCGGAAACAATAAAAGAAAAGCTTTTGGCCCCATCAGTGAAACATTCTACATACCGTATTTACTCGCAGAATGAACACACTTTTTTCCCAAAAAATTGACACATATTTGGGGGAAATTGTTGCAAAGCTCCTTTAAGCTTCCGGCTTCAGAGCATTTCTGCCTCTGTGCATCTGGCTCTACCTGAAAGTAACTTGAGTAAGGAAATGACTGTTGCCCCTTGGAAGACAGCAAGATTATCATGTGTTTGGTCGCTCACATATAATAAAAGGTCAATTAACCATAAGGTTCTTCAAAAGAAATTTCTCACACTGCAAGATAAATATCAAGACTATGAATCAAATAGTGAAGGCACCGAATCGAGTATATGAATTGAATAATTTTTGAATAGTAGGTTCACTGTGTAGAAGAGGATGTAGTGTTCCAGAAATTGTTTAAAAAACACTGGACTAGGTAAAATATACAAGAATTGAACGGAACGGCTAAATAGAAACAGGAAAAAATGCCTATGTTTTCCTGTAAGACAGAGCAGCATTATGGCATTGCAAATTGCGGAAGTACCTTAGAAATCATGTGAAGGAACTATGCTGGAGTAGTGAATGCAAAGTATTTGACTAAAACAAAGAAACCAAGATTGTTAGACTGCTTTTTCTCCGAAGGACTTGCTTCTACTTCGCTCATTTTGAATGACGGCAACGTAACAGCTGATCACCAATTAGCAGTTCGAATAGTCATCAGTTTACGCTTCTCAAAAGCATACAGGATCAGTTTTGTGCAAAAGTGTTCAGTCAACCCCAGGTGAAGTTAGGGACGAATGCGACAACACAATAAGAATAAAAATAAATTGTGACCGCAGCTAATGATTGTGCCTAAGGGGCTTAGTTACACCTTATGGCAAAATTGCAGGCACGAGTGATATGATGCTGCTATGCCCGCAGAGGAAAACTGGCTGCTTAAGCCACTCCACCTACTAAAAATTTATTCGGAACATATTTGAAATGTTAAAAAAATATTCAAGACTTTGAAAAGCCCGTATAGTATAATTCAGATAACGAATTGAATAGGGTAATATTCAGATCCTTCTTTAAAAATTAAAAATATTCGCACCCCCTAGAAAAAAAAGATGAATGATCAACCCCTGTGTGATTGAAATTCACAATGCTCCAAAAAGATTCAAATTGTCTTTAATGTCTAGTTATTGCTGCTGTGTATATACCCAACAGGAGGTGTCAGCCGTACAAACGCCTGGCATGATGCCTTTTTTTGCCTATCGCTATGAGCAGTGCCTAATGTGGCATCGCATGACTACTGGAAATAGTATATATTTTAAAGATCTATGTGATAGTGCCAAATTGAAGTAATTTGTTTTGATTATAGCCCTGCACATAGCTATAAGACTAGATTATTTCTTTCTGTATCATGAAATTTATTCACTTGAGCAGAATTTGTTTTTTTTAAAGGTTACAATATACTTAGATATTTAGCCTAATATACTTATTAATGCTTTGTTTTCCTGTATTCACAAGACACTTACAGTACATTGACTTCATCAATGCACCAGCAAGGACCCCTGAAGGTGTCTTGAGAGACATGGCAATGGGCCTGGGTTCCTCCACACCCCTGATCAGACCTCACTCACTTCGACCTTGTGTGGGGGTTTACGGTCGACTATGTGCATGCTGTGCTGCTAGGCGTTCCTCGACAGATAACAGAACAGCTCATTTTGTCCTCGAACTTTCAGCAGAGATACTACATTGACACTTCCCCATTTAAAATGCTTGAAAATATTAATGCATCAAGGTACTCTAAACAATTTTTTTATGGTAGTGTAACAAAATACATATAAAGCTTAACTATTGCTTGTGGAACAAGTGCTTTCATCTGTTCTTTACACATTCAGGCGAGGTGTTATTCCGAACTGGCCCAAAATAAACTGGCTGTATTTAGAAAGGATTACTTTTTATCATACATACCAAGGAAATCATCTGGCTTAGATGTATGGACAAAGAAATCGACAAGATGATGAACAAAGTGAATCTGTAAACCTTCTTTTCATAACCATTAAAAATTATTGAACAGTGAATAGACCATTCTCTGGATTTCTAAGTGCTAAGGAGCATGCTGGTTGTATAGTTACATGCACTGTGCTTGTGCTGGAGTTTATACCAGTCAATATTTAAAGCAAGTCTGAAGAAATAGCTTTTTGCGTGTGCACTCTTCATTCCCGTATTTGAGATAATCGGAATCTTTTCAGCAGAAAGGCGAGTGTGTTAGTAATTCTACATATGGTCTAACAAATATTGCACAGATTACTTTGGCGCCTGGGTAAGCTATGTTGATTTTCACAAGTGCGGTTTTTTTTAGTTGTTCTTCCAGCTAGTGTCAAGCAGTGCTGATGCTGGCATGAATTGAGTTTTGTTGACTGAGAAAACCTCACATTTCCAACAGTGTCTCTATTAGGACACTGTGGAGATCCGGCTGCCCTCCCCCACGCCGACCCTTCGGGCCCCAAATCCCGGCAGAAGCTTAACACGCCATGTCTCCGAGATGCGTCATGCCTCGGGGAGCGGCGATGGCTTTGCGTACCACAAGGTCCGGGTACGGCGCTCCCGTAGGCCAACTAACGTCACGCGACTGGCTTTTCGGAACAAAGGGCCCAAGGCTTGATAAGGGGACGCAGGACAAAGAGGCTCTCTCTTCGACGGGCTCTCTCTCGGACGGCCTTTTTCTCGAACGGCGGGACACGAAGGATGGTGCAGCGGTGACAAGGAGGCGAGGACGCTGGCGCGGGATTCGGCGGGAGAAAGACGATGGCGCGGGGAAAGTGCGGGCAAGACGTTCAGTGGCGGACTCGACGAACGGAACGGACGGCGACCCTGGACGACTACGTCCCCATGATGCGGTGTGGACGACTACCGCTGCAACTTGGAGCAGCTGCAGTCGCAGCAAACTTGCCCCGGCCGCGCTGATGACCGCTCCCCGATCCCGAAACCCCCAGGCGATAAGTGAGTGAATAAACCCTTTTGCCGAGAGCAAAGTTTTGTTGTGTCATATTCATCCGGGAACAGGGTCTGAGGGAATCGGAGCTAGAAGCCCGCAACACATATTCCTGCTGTTGCTGTTTATACCGCGAGTCATGACAGTGGAGCCTTTTTAGATAGACGCTCGCTGTGGCTTCTGTTGTTTACACAGAGCTGTGCAGCATACGAGTCGCGCATTGTAATGTTACAAACAACAGTACTAACAGAAGTTACATATTGTAAACATAAAATAATAGAAAAGGCCTTATCCCATTTTTTCCAGAAATTTGTTACAACGCTAATGCAATCTGGCCCGACCTTCTAGCAGGTTCATCATCCATAAGAGGTTGGGCTCACTTTACACATCAAGCACAATAAAAAAATATGCCCTGCTGCTCTGAAAAAAGAAAAGGACAAATCCGCTAAGTGAAGACCTTGACAAAAAATCTGGAAAATCTAAGTGTAAAAATGACAGAGCTCAAATCCCAGCTCCAGGAATTGAAGCAGGTGGGCCTCCAAGATTTCCTAGACATCAAGGAAGCTGCAGTTCAGAATGATACCTTGGCAGTCATTATTCTGGGCCAGGTTGCCAACTTTGTTAAGGGGGACACTACCCAGAAAAAAATATTTCTGCAAAAAAAGTTGATTTTGAAACATTACATAAATACATCCAACAACATCTAGAGAGTGTTCCCAGAAAGTTTCATTAGTTTAGACTGCATAGTTAATTTTTAATAAATTATTTTTGGTCCATTGAAGCTAAAGAAAAGGTAGGGTTTGGAGCACTTTGAGCGCATTTTTCTCCGTTCCCCCTTTTTTGATAAATTCCGTTTTAGTCAACTTATCGTTTGATAATGGCAATACAGGGAAGGCTCGTTCTTCACTTTTCCTGGCTGAAATTTAAAAAGGAGTGCGGCTATGGAATGCTTTTGTCACTTTTACAGATGTCTTTTATAAAAAATGTTGACATTTTGTCAAAGACACAGAAGACCAAAAAGTTTACCAATTTTTGCAGAAGAGAAAATTTATAGAAATAACTGACTTATTACAAAAACCTTGCCATAGCTCGCACCCCCAGGCATTCTGCTACATATCTAGCAAATACAAATCTTGAATATTGTGATAGTTTTCCGATGATAGGTTTACTAAACAATGTGGACGTGTCGCTGATAGAAGCTGTTCTAATTTCCTTCTCATTTACCCGACAGACCTGAAATTTTGTTATGCACCCTCCAGCGTGACCACCACCCTACCCTGTAAATTTAATTAATTTTAAGCCAACGGTTCAAAAGTTGACCCTCCTAGGGGGTGTGCCCCCTTAAGCAGAGGCCATCCTGGAAGGAAGCAACTATACGGCCATATATTATGGCCCCAAACATGTCGCCAGGCACCTATGAATACTTGCGCTCTTTTCAGGACCTTGAAGCTACCATGTAGAAGGACGCTTCAAAACTACTTTGAAGCCACGTGGGAGACAAGTTGGGTTTTCAGATCTAGTGGAAAAACAACTCGAGGTCGAAAAGGAAAACCTACCCCATCGTAATCGAGAATGTGTTCTTTTGTCATCGACGAGATGAAGATTTAACAGCGATTCTACTATAATCGACAATATGACAATTTCGTTGGTCAAGATGACTATGGCGAAGCACATCTTTAAGAACAGACGAGTGGAAGTAAATCAAACAGAGCCACTGACAAACTCTCTGGTTTTGCTTCTTGTTTAAAGGGCCCCTGAAGAGAAAAAAAAGTTTTTTTTTAAACAGTCTGGTTGGGACACGTGCGTCCAAAAATAAATTATAGGCTAAAAAAAAATTTTTTAGAGCAACATTGACGGCGAGAGATTTATTTGAAATTTTGCGCGGAAATTCCAGGTCATTCAGCAGGGCTTCTCATTGCTAATGATGGTCATTCAAATCAGCTTCTCACTGGCCAATAGAATGAGTGACAGCTTATACCTTCGTTATAAAATCTTCGTGATCTCTTGAAATCGCCTTTTGAATTACGTATTTTTAAGTTTAAGAAACAATGCACCGAATGAACGTCGCAATTGTTTAGAAACATTTTACAAAATCGTTACTTCCATTCGGATAAAACAACAAACCCAACAAACAAAAGCTTCACCATTTTGTTTTTCTGTCATGGTTCGCCGTCTTGCAACACGTTTCGCGTCCTCGGGTGGTTTTATAGTTTTATCGCGTTTATATGTGAAGACCTACTGAAGAGGGCTTGTTCCTTGTGTTAGTTAGTCATGGCCGATTCACAAGACGGACTGATCCGCGGACGGTGACGACATGTCTGTGGTTCGTCTGTCTCCCAAGCGCATCCACACGAGGGAGACGACGAGCAGACGACAGCGACGACGGACTGAACCTGGTCGCCACCCCACAGTGCCGCGAAACTCCAACATCGCACCGTGGCACCGTTGTCCAAGAGAGAAATGCGACGTTCGCTACCGTGATAATGAATCGCACGCCGCTGTTACGTACAGATCGAGACAAAACACCCTGATAGGCTTCGCGCGAAGCGCCACTAAGCTTTACTAACTCAAAGCATGAGAGTGACACAGGCATGGTCCTGCTGGAGAAGGGTTCTGCGTAGGAGCGACGAAGTTCTGGGCTCGCGAAGGGGCGTTTGGAGATGCCTTCACGCACTCCGCGCTCGTGCACAACACTCAAGTTCACCACAGTCACAAGAGAGGTCTTGCTCGGTGAAATCCTGAATGGACATGCAAGAATCATTGCGGCGTGCTAGACGAGTTTTGACGGAAGCTTCTTGACGCGGACCCGGAGGAGTTCAGGAACCTGCGTCGCGTCAAGAAGCTCCCGTCAAAACGTTGTGTGAAAGGAGAAGTTCCTTTCACACGTGGAACGAAGAAACGCCCGGCAAAATGAACCAGCGAACGCACAAAACACAACGATGCGCCACTTTTGTTCTCATCCCCAGAAACAAAAACAAGAAAACAATGTACCGTTGCAAGACTAAACGCATTTGAAGTCAATCTCCCGCCACAAATCCGCGAGTGAAAAAGGCGCTTGACTTTATCAGTCTGCGCGTCCGCGGACGATGCGCGGATTGCAGGAATCGGTGACGTGCCGGTCACTTGGTACACAGGAAGTAGCAATGGCTCTTGTACGGGGCGCAGCCAAGCCAGCCAAGCAGCCAAACCGATCCACTACGAAGAGGCGGAGAGTACCTCTCCTCCACGCGCACCGAAATGCCAAGAGAGAGAAAAAGTGGAAAGGAGGTGACTGCCAACTAAATTGCGTCTAATGCAGTCAATATTGCTCTAAAAATATTTTTCTTTCGCGTAAAATTTATTTTTTCACACGCGTGTCCCAATTAGACTGTTTAGAAAAAACATTTTTTTCTTTTCAGGGGCTGTCTGTAACTTACAAGATTCCTGTAGCATATTTCATTGTCAAGAATTTGTCAGAAGAAGATCACCTGAAGACCATACTCGACACCATTAGAAAAGTGGAGAGCCATGGTTTCAAAGTGATTTGTCTACTTAGATAGCCACAAGGTTAATGTACTGACAGTGAAGCACCTCTATGGAGGTCAGTTAGCATCTGTGATACAGCACCCAGTGGAGCCTGATAGGCCACTGTTCCTAATTAAGCTCTGATTATTGCCACATTCTCAATGTTTGCTTACAGTCTTTGGACAGGTATTTGGGGCCATCTGAGGAGATTTTGTCTTCCTATGTAAAAAAAGATCTAGGAAATACAAAAAGGATCATCTGTCAAACCTGCCCAGAACCTGTCCCAAAAGCACCTATATCCAAATAACTTGGAGAAAATTAATTGGGGCAGGGCTGTCCAAATGTTTGCACCACCTGCAGTGGAGTTCCTTGAAGAAGAGGCTGGGTTCTCATGTGACCCGAGTTTTGGGCTTGTACACCACACAGTAACTTTCGTGAAGCATATTTATGCATGGTTCCTAATGAGCGACAAGCAACTGCAAGTAGCAAATCCATCAGCGCCAGCCAGAACTGCAAACACTTTGCAGCATCGCCGACGGCCGCCTGAAATGGTTAACAGGTGTGTTTCTTCCTTACATGTTGTGCCCAAAACAAAACAGAAGGCTAGCCTCGCACGCATCGATGGCAGGGACAACATGAAGAAGAACAATGGAAATGACATGCGAGTTTAGCAAATTGATGGAACAGCTGTTCCATCACCATCACCACAAGATGCTCCTCAAGAGCAAGACACGCAGGAGCCCTACATTGGTGAGTGTTAGTATAGTTCCTCGTAGTTGTAGTTATTAAAACATTTTATTGCCCATGATTTATGCCTATTACTTGTATTCTTTAATGTAACTTTTGATGTTTGCAGCACAATTTTTATTTAGTGAACTTACATTGTATATATTATTTGCTAATCTTTGGTAGCCCCATCAGCGACCCTCCTAGGCGCTGGTCTTGAGGAAGGAGACATCGGGCCCCACCTCGGTGAGACATTTGTACAAAATGGCATGGTAGAACCAACTATACAGTATAACGAAATGTTTGGTGTACGCTGCTGTTGATATACATCTGATGCAATTTCAGCCCATTTTTAATCACAAGTAAGCGTAGCGGTGCTGCAAATACAACAACAAGAAAAGCAAAACTTTTGTTTTCTTTCTTTGTGCCGAGGACCGAACCCCGAGTGATAAAATCTTGGGAGAAAACCAACATCTGTGCTGATCTCAATAGCACAGTGAGAGTTTTGTCAACGCGCAGCTTTCTCTTTGAAGTTGTTGCAGGAGCTCGACAAGTACGGCGTTGCAGCATCGCACGTCATGGTGTCGTTGACGGGGAAATTGGGGAAGTCTAACAGCTGTACTGATTGGAAAAGTTAAGTCTTTATCGCTCCTGCCACTCGGACTACCGAAAACGCTGCACCGCCCTACATTATCCATGGAAGAAATCTTGGGTCTAGAGCGCTAGGTGTGCGAACCCGAGCCGATTAGCGATTTTAGAGAGCGGCTCTCTTTCATCGCTCTTTTTTTGCCGCACAAACCATGAAGTCCGTTTCTGTTTGCACATGGCATCCGGATTCACCAAGCTGCCTAACATCACTCTAATTGCAGATAGAATGAATATAGGGCAGAGTTTGTATTCTTTACTCGTTTTTTTTTTTCAAAGTATAGTTTGAGGGCTTTGTCACAATATTTAGTCAGGTCAACTTACAACATATATTAATTGCTCTTTTTACAATAGTTTTGTCAACACCCCATGACACTCCTCAGGAGCAAGAGCAGGGGCCCCCCACCACCTTGGTGAGAAACAGATCCTACTTCTTTGTGATACTTTCATTCAGGAACGCATGAATTGTAATTTGTCATGCGGTTTTTGCTATTGTCTCGTGGTTCATTACAGAGCATAATACTGTACCTACGTAGCTTCCAAAAAATTGTGTGGCTCTACTCCAACTGAAATTTACAGCTGTTGATGCAGCATATGGTAATGTTAAAATTTCAACATTTAACAAAAAATGAAGTTTATTTTAATTATACTTTGTTCAGGCTAAAAAGCTGTACTTTACAAGGTAGACAAATAATTAGAACTTTATATTTTCAACTGGACAAATGTTCTTGGAATGTGGACTCATACCCTCACAAGATATGTTTATTTCCTTTCAAGAGTAGTCTCATCACAACTTCCTCAAGCCACTTTTCATGAGCGACAGAAGCAGGGTCCACTCCTTGGCGAGATGAAGAATGTCTCCTTACTGGTACTTCTAATCATGAAAGCATGAATTGTAGAGTGCATAACTGTGTTCTTTGCTCATATATTTTGAAGTAAACTTTGATGCTTGTAAAATAGTGTAGAACTTCGTGAACTTACAAGTTATGTTTGCAATTGCTTTTCTTCAGCTGCCCCGGATGCTCCTCAAGATGAATAGGCTCAGGGGTTCCACATCGATGAGAACCAGAGGTTTTACTTACTGCTTTTACCAACCATAAGAGCATAATATATTTTAGCACAAGCTAAGGTAGTCAGTCTTTCATAATGCAGTGATATGGAATTGGGGGTGGAAGCTGGGACGAAGGTATAGTGGGCAATGAAAACATATCAAAATTGGTCCTCAGAAAAACAACACAAAAGGAGGCAAAGATAAAAAAGATATGTGGTCAAAGTCAAAAATAGCTGAAAGAAAATAGTAGAGCATAGATGAGAGCATGGTGATGCATAAGTGCTTTGGGGTGTTTTAAAATCCCTATCCCCCAGTAGGTGCATAGTAGCTGTTTTCTGGTTCAGCTATGCCGAGTCACACTGAAGTAACTTGTTCAGCATAGCTGTACCGAATTCAATCTAATCTAAAGTTAATGAGCGGTTAATTTCCAAAGGTTTCACTTTCGATGGGCAGCACTGCAGCCGCCGTAGCTGGCCCTTCGTCAAACAGCACAGCTGATCTAAAAGCAACCCCAACAAGCAGCACAGCTGATCCAAGAGCAACCCCAAAGAGGCAAGTTGGGAGACCCAGGAAACCACACACACCCCGCAAAAGGAGCACCTTGGCAAACTTAAGAAAAACGAGAGACCGACTGCGCAGAAGCCTTTTCAAGGTATCGCAGAAAACCGATTTTGCTGATTTGCCAAGACCTCAGGTCCTTAAGGGTGCATCGAAATTCATTTCCAAAGGAGCAATTGATCTCTTCGAAATTCAGTTGCCTTTGCAGCCTATGAACAAGTTCGGAAGAAAGTGGCCTGATGAATTCAAGCTTTTTGCCCTAAACCTCTACTTCTAGAGCTGCAGGGCTTACAAGTATATTGCCAAATACCTGAGCTTGCCATCGGTTAGGTCGCTAAAAACTGGCCGTCTCGCATTGCTATGCATCCTGGAGTTGTTCCCAGTCTCCTCACTACTGTTGCAAACAAATTACACGATTGGCGCCACTAGTGGCAGCGCAGTGCCCGCAGGAATTCTTTGAAAATGGCGTCCCCCACGCCGGGCGGGAGTTCTCCAAACAAGGTATGTTTACACTTCCACAAAACATCTAAAACTGAAAATAGGAGCTCTATATTACCGGAGGAGCCTCTAGCAGTGTTCTTCGCATGAATCGCATGCAGAATTTCTCATTCCAAACATTATATGAAGCTGGATATTTTTTATTACTGGCATGTTGCAAATGTGCAACAGTGGGCAGTGAGTGTCACTTCACACGGTTGTTGCATATATGCAACATTCGCCTTTTTTAATTCTCGCTTCAATTTTCTTTTTTTGTTAGGTAACATATTTCAGCTGTCATTTCGGGATGTTGTTGCACTCTTGGTAATTTGTTCTTTTCCTATCTACAGACCATCATTGCACCTTCGGCCTTCTATGGTGTGCCAAAGACAAGACCAAAGCGATTCCTTGGCAAGGATAACTTGCTGGACAACATCGATTGCAACGAGAGTGACCTCTCGAGTGAAAGCAGCAGCGAAGAATGCGACCCAGTCACTGAAGATAGCAGTGATGAAGACGTCGAGAGCACTGAAGCTAATGTTGAGACGGGAGTTCCCAAGGGGGACCTGAAAAAAACCTACGCAAACAAACGCTACACATGGAAAAAATGTGCGTTTGACCAAGTTGGCACAGTCTTCGAAAATGACTTCCCCTGCCTCCTGCTGAACCCCTGGCAGCGAAGAAGCTGTTTGACCTATTTGTTTCCAGGAGCATGCTAGAACACGTTGTTCAGGAAACCAACAACTACTATATGGGGAAGCATGGAACACCACTAAATATGACAGTCGAAGAGCTCACCTCGGTTTTAGGAATGTTTTTTCGCATGGGACTTGTGGATATGCACAATGTACGTGCCTACTGGGAACATGGCAGCCGCTATGAGCTGGTTGCGCAGGTAATGTCGCGCAATCGATTTGAGAAGATTGCTGGTCACTTGCATTTTGCTGACAACGACGGTGCAACAGACGAAGTGAAACAAGACAAATGTTGGAAGCTGCGACCATGGCTCTCAGAACTACGGGAAAACATGCTAAAAATACCTCAGGAATGCAAGTCATCCGTCGATGAAATTTTAATACCTTTTCGAGGAAGGTCGCGAATTCGTCAGTACCTTCCAAACAAGCCGAAGTGCAAGTGGGGCCTCAAGCTCTGGGCTCGTGCTGGCGAGTCTGGACTTTGTTACGACTTTGACGTTTACCAGGCATGCAGCAAGGGAGTCTATGGAGATCAAGAAGGATATCAGTTAGGTCTTGGTACAGGAGTGGTGCTTCAGTTGTGTTCAAGCCTCCCTGACCGAGACAACAATCTCATTGTTGCTGACAACTTTTTCACGGGACCGCACTTAGTCTGCGAGCTAACGCGGAGGGGTATCTCGTACATTGGAACTGTAAGAGAAAACAGACTCCAGTCGTGCAAGCTTATGGATGAGAAGGGAATGAAGATGCAAGGTCGTGGCACGTGTGATTCACGTGTCGCATCATGTGGTGACAGAAGCATGATAGCTGTAAAGTGGTTCGACAACAGACCGGTCACACTTCTTTCTAACTGCACAGGTGTGGAACCAGTCACCTCTGTGAAAAGATGGGATAAGAAAGAGAAGTCTCACATCTCAGTTGAATGTCCAGCAATTGTACCTGAGTACAACAAATCGATGGGTGGCGTTGACTTGCTAGACAAGATGTGCTACAGCTACAGGTTTTCCATACGCTCGAAGCGGTGGTACATGTATATATTTTGGCACACTGTCAAAATTGCTGCTGTGAATGCGTGGTTTCTACACAAACGTCACTCACTGCAGCAAATGGAAGGTTCAAAGCCTCTGCGAGAATTTCTTGCTGAACTTGCCACGAGCTTGGTTTTGTACAGGAAGCGTCCACCTGGCCGCCCTTCTCAAGAAAATCTTCCCGTGGTGAAGCGGGCGTCACCAGAAGTTCCACGCGACGTAAGAGGCGATGGTAGCCATCATTGGCCCATATGGATGGACCGCCGCAACAGATGCAAGTTGTGCACAGGAGGCTACAGCTACGTCGCTTGCTCTAAGTGCAATGTTCACTTGTGCATAAACAAGGACCGGAATTGTTTCGTCGGTTTCCATCGAGGTTAGATAACTAAGACATGCTAGAAAACACGTCTCTTTGTATTTTGTTTATGACTGCACTTAAAGATTGAGCATGCACTCTGATGTTCGACGAAATTTCCCTCGAAGAAAATCTCTTCTATGACTCTAAATCAGATATGGTGCATGGCTTTGCAGACAACAGTAAAAAGCGAACTGCTAATGTGGCTAATTCAGGTTTGGTTGTTACGCTAGCAGGTATCTCTAAGTCCTGGGTTTCAACCATTGGTTTTCACTCAATCAAAAACAAAAGCTTCTGCTGGATGTCTTCACGATTTGTTGACAGACATCATTCAAAGTCTGATTTATCAAGGGATCTTTGTAAAGCCTGTTGTATGTGACCAGGGAGCCAGTAATTGCACTCCTGCACGAATGCTGGGTGTCACACCAGACCATCCGTTCTTCTTTGTTGACGACAACCAGGTATACTTCCTCTTTGAAACCCCTCACCTCCTCAACTGTACACGTAACAACCTGAGCAAGCATGACCTCAGCATTGGCAACACGTTGGTATCATGGAAATATAATGTTGACTTCTACAAACACAAGCAACGTGTGCGGTTGCGATTGGCAAAAGAACTTATTGACAGGCACATCTATGAGACACCATTCGGGAACATGAAGGTGAAATTTGCTGCGCAAGGTTTTAGTGACACCCTCTCCGGCACACTGGCAAGCTTCATTTCCTTCCAATCAGCTGCCCCCTAAGGCTCAGGCCACATGCGACTCCCTGGAAGAATTGGACCAAAATTTTTTGATTTCCTAAACAGCCAAAGTCTTCAATGTGACCAAGGAAAAATTAGGTTTGCTTTAACTTCTATATCGGGACATATTGATTTCTTGCGCTCAAAAGGCTCGAGGATATCACAGTAACAGTTTCATTCTAACCGACAACCTCACACAGTAAAAGAACGGCAAATCACCCTCAATGCCATCCTCTTACTGTGGGAAGGCCTCGGGCAGAACTTTAACTCTGAACACCTCCTAATTAGATGGCTCAATCAGGACCCGCTAGACAACATGTTCGGCATGGTACGGCAGCAGCGTGGCTGCAACGAGACGCCCAATCCCCACCCCTTTGTGGCAGGTCTAAAATAAAATTTCCTTGGAAAGATGTTTCAGCTTTCTAGTGGAGGAAGCTGTGAGGTAGGCAATGCCACATTGCTGTGGGAATTAAGGCATCTCCCAGTGTCAGCTGCAGCCAGCCACCAGCCTGAGCACTGCCATCAATTGATGCTGACGACCTTATATTACCTGATGATCTAAATCAAGACCTTGTCCAGGAAAACATACTCTATCACTTCTCTGGGTACCTGGTTCAGTCATTTCTTAAGAAGGCATCTTGCCAACTTTGCCCGGACTAGTTGAAAGCTGGAAGTGCTGAACTAACGTCCAAAGTCTAATTCCATGCCCTGCTTCAAGCGGACGCACCTGGCTAAATTTTTTATTCTTTTTGTGCTCCATCAGATTCTTTCTTTCTTTGTTTCAAGGTGCTTGAGCACCTCTTCCTTGGGCAAGTTGAGCAGCATATTCACAAGCCCAAGGTTGCTGAGCACATTGTGCATGCCCTCGATGCCGCTCGACGCCGGGGATGCGTCGCAGGATTCAGGCGAGCATCCGGAGGCGACGGCAGGAGAGTTCGAAATCAAGGAAGACAACGAAGAAGTGGCACAGGTCGATGACCTCGTACAGCTAACAGACGGGCCAGAGGCATCCGCTGATGCAACCGGGCCAACATCAAGTTGGCCGCCCCATCAGCGGAGGCAGCCGCTCCGGAGGCAGCCGCTCCGTTCAAATCTCTCAACCGAGCAGTCCATGTGCAGCGGAGCAGCCCAGTCACCAGGCAGTCTATGGCAGAAACCCAAGAAACCGGACAACCCCACTTATAATGGGAATTAGCATTTCCCTCATTCTGGTGAGCCCACCCATCTCATCCTCAAACACTGCCCTCCCAATCTTTTCTTCTTTTTTTTTGAAGGGGGGGGGAAGAGAAAATGCGAGTACACTGCAGATAAATTTTTAAAAGAATAAGGCGCCATGAACGGTACAGAGGTGGCAGAATTTTTGTGGTTGGGCTGAGTTTTATTTATGGGTTTCGTAACTTACCAAATTTTATTTCTATTTTGTGTTAATGGCTACCAACGCTTCTTTCTTTCTTGGCGATGTTGACGATATTCCAAGTTTGCAGTAAAAACAGTTATTTTCAGGTTCTTTTAAACCCTTCAATAACCTGCACGAAAAAAAGCAATTTTCTTTGTTTCACCTAAATGCACGAAGTTTAAGAAATAAACACGAAGGTGTTGACATGTTGCTATATCAGCTACACCATCATTTTGATATTTTAGCTTGTACTGAAACTTGGTTTTCAAATGAGTATGATGTCGCTGAACTTCGCGGGATTTGGGTGCACGTAAATATCCCGAGACAATATGAAAGGAGGGGGTGGGGCTGTACGTAAGGGAACACCTAGATATACATGTCATATCAGAAGTCTTTATAATTAACCCGCATTACGAGTCTCTCCTGGTAAAGTGTGCTGGTACCATACTTGTCGTTGTGTATAGAACTCCTTCAAGTACCATGTTTTTAGAATTCCTTGAGAATTTGCTGGAATGGTGTGTGCAAATCGGTGAACATGCTACTGTTTATGGTGACTTTAATACAGATGTATTATCAACAGACCCAGCCAAACGAAGGCTTCTTGATATTCTTTATTCTTTTGGCCACCCTGTCTCATGACCATTATTCAGGGAGCTATGTCTATACACGCTTTAAGGAAAAACATTGATGTTTATCTATTGTCCCTTCAAAAGTAACAAGTTTTTTTTGTGTGCAGCAATTCATTGTAGGTTTAAATAAAATTTTTTGTAGAGATGACTGGCTGGCTGTACTATGATGTGTGGCCCCTTTGTTTAGGGTGTTTGTGCAAACATAATTGATGTGCATCGTTTTTTTTATTGTGGGGGACAATCTGGTATTAGTTCCTTGGTTTTTGTCTTTGTATAGAGTGTTTTTTGCTGTTTATAGGGTTTTATGGTTGATCTGTAATGATCACATAGTTTTCGTCCTCTGTGAGACTTTCATTTTGTCTGGTTTGCTGGATGGTCTGGCCGTGGAAGGGGAAGGGGGGGGGGCTGTAGCTTTGTCAGGCATACCGATGCCTTTTGAAACGGCCCCCCAGACAACTGTATTCCACACGGTTGTCTGAATAAACTTTGATTTGATTTGAAGTGGCCAAGCCAAGCCGCGCCCGCAGTCACCACGAGAGAAGCAGAAGCATGACGAGCGATTAGAACCTCACGATGTCCCCATCCAGCGTCTTGTCGAATAGCCACCTTTTAGAAGGTCTTTCATGGGAGGAAATCTATGATCTCGTGATGTGCCATGCCGAGCGACGCCTTGCGAGAAATTAATTATCTCTCGATGAACAAGAAGATCAAATGTGTAGCGTGACTGAAAAAGAGCTTTTCAGGAATCGTTCGCATCAGGGACTGCTCGATATAACAAACCTGAGCAGTGCAGTTTCCAAACAACAGTTTCGGTTTGAGGAAGCAGATTTTGATGATCTCGCGTACAGTCTCCTGATGCCGAAATAGGTGACCAGCAGTCAAGACGTAGTCGTGCCAGGCAGCGAAGCCTTGTGCTTGACACTTCAGAGGGTCGTCTACCGAAATAGATGGTGCAACCTCGAGCCAGTCTTTGGAAGACATGCATCAGTGATGTCCAGCGTGACTTCCTAAGTGCTGCGGCACATCTCCCAAACTTTTGGCCACCTTCTGACCAACTGTAACAACCACGAGTGGCTCACGCCTGCCAGGATGGTGGAGTGTTCAAATGTAAGTCGGCCTCCAGTTCCTTTTCCAGTTGCGGTGTCACAATGCGAACTTACAAGTACTGAGACCTCGATGGACTTTTAAGGAACCCCAGCTGTGGTCCAAAGTAGGTAATCGGGAGTCTTCCGTTGCGACTCGTGCTATGCTTTCCTAGCTTCTGGGACGTCGAAACATGCATGGCATTGTTGTTATACAGTTGGCTTTCTTCACTTTGCTGGCACAACACACGGAACAGGCTGTCTTCCAAACAATGCTCGATATCTAGTGCATGCAGTCCAGCTTTCATAATACTGGTAAACAAACAAACGCAATATTTGAACTGCCAGTGGCTCACTTATACCTGCCAATTAGCTATCCCAATTTAGAGCATGAGTAATGTGTACAGAAGAAACTACAAAATATAACACCTAAAAGGAGAAAAGCAAAACACATAGGCTTATACCTGTGTCGCATGGCATTCTAAAGTTCCTTTTCACAAAATGGGCTTTTCACTAAAGGACCTTCTATTAAAGGGGAAGTAGCTACACGACCAGTAAAAGGCATGCACGAGTGATGTTTATTGCTTTGGTGCTGAAAACCGATAGGTGAAACCAAAACTAACAAAAAACAATACAGCATTTTTTTTGCTTTTTAAGCCACTGTCAGTTGACTATATTAATAGTAGTAACAGGTGTAAAGTGAATATAAGTGCAACCCAGATATTTTATACCAGTATTTTATGTGTGAACACATTTACATTTGCATTTGGTAGAAATCTTTGTCCGTCTGGCAACCACATTTCTGCTGCTCGTTGTTTTTCCCCATTCTTACTCCACTGATTTTCTTCCTCCTTTTGCCTCATTCCTGTGTTTTTGCGTGAGTTTTAATTTATTTATGTGTATAAAGGACGAAAAATAAAAACACCGCGAACAATCCAAGGTAGATTTTTATTGTGCCGAGGCAATGCGCCTCGTGCAGGCATGTTTGAGCCAGTACCTGGCACTAGAATAGGGCTTGACTCTTTGAGAAGCGAGAGAGAAGTTGTGGAGAGGGCACCTTCGCCAACTCTTTCACGATTGCCGCTTTTACCGTGCAAGTGTAGAGCGGATCGAACGCAGGCTCTAGTCCTACCAGAGGGGCGAAAGCTGGTTTGAGACAACCTTGCCGCACCTTGGCATCCAGAACTTCAAGGCGTGCTTCTGGGTTATGTTGTGCACCTTTCGCTATCTCGTCGACGTGTGCCGCCCGACGATGAAAAGAGGGACAACCAACATGCGGACCCCCACTAGTGTCGAGAAGCACGTGGCGATTGCCTTGTACGAACTATGCTCAACAGCCGAGGACAGAACGATAGGCCATCTTTTTGGCGTCGGTCGCTCAACCGTCAATATTGTGTACCGCGAGTTCTGCGGTAGGATCGTGGCCAAGCTGGATAAGTCGACAGTGACGATGGTGCGGCAAAGCAAACACCACAACCACATTTTGGAATTCGAGGCGGTGTGCGGCTTCCCAAGCGCCATCGGAGCCTTGGACGGCTGCCACCTGGCAGTGCCACCGCCGAAAGATCAGGACTGCGACTACTGGTGATGATAATGATGATTGGGGTTGTTTTGGCGCAAGAGCAACTTAGGCCATATTGTATACTGTCACTGCATGATGTCACACCCGAAATATATAATACGTTCTGTGTTAAAACGTAGTTGGGTGCCGTAGATGGGCTTCCCAGATTTCCCTTTAGACATAGTTTAAGTTAATAATTGCCACTCATCGTGTTTAAAAATGAAAGTTTTTGACAAACATCTTTTGTTTCAGGTGTACTGCAGTGTACTGCATCAGCTGTGTAGCAGACGCTCCTGCAAGGGCTGCAATGCAGAACGTCATGAAATTTAACGGGTATTTCGGCTGCTCATGGTGCCTTCACCCTGGAGTCAACATCAATGGTAAAATAACACAACCCTAAAGTTGTACTAGTAAATGACGAATGACTTTATTCACCCCCGTTCTTGCAGGATGCATTAAGTATACCATAAGCGGAGGAGTAAGGCAAGACCGCAGCGAGCGTGGGATGATTCAGGATGTGTCGACAGCAGCAGCAACGCAGTGCATCGTCCGTGGGGTGAAAGGGCCCTCGCCACTGCTCAATGTGCCAGGGTTAGACATCGTTGAAAGTTTTAACCCTGACTATATGCATTGTGCGTTACTCGAGGTTGCTCGCCAATTCGCCGAACTCTGGTTTGCAGGAGCTGGAGAAGAGTACTACATTGGCGATCTGACGAATCAGTGTATTGTTAACGAGCGGCTATGTGGCCTCAAACCACCAGAGTACATCAACAGACCTCCACGAGCATTGAAGCTTAGGAGATACTGGAAAGCCACCGAATGGCAGTGTTGGGTTTTTACTACTGCTTTCAGTGTTTAAAGCACGTGCTGCAGGAGACATACTACCAGCACTTTGAGCTGTCTGTCACAACCTTGTACCTCTTATGCAAGACTGAGGTAACGTTGGAAGGTGTGGAGATCGGCACGACGAAAATGACAGAGTTCGTGGTCATGACGGAATACCTCTATGGTGAGCCACAGATGACGTCAAATGTCCACACACTCCTGCACCTCCCGAATGCTGTTTTGCTACACGGCCCGCTCTGGGCATTGTCGTGTTTTCCCTTCGAATCTAACATGGGCCACATTTTGAAGCTTGTGTCGTCTTCCAACATTGTACAACTCGAGATCCTTTCCCGTTGTCTCCTTGGGAAGAACTTCTTCCGGCTGAGGAACATGTCCTCTGACGAAGTTCAAGATTACCTCCAAGTGAAGAAAGACATGTGAAACGGCTTGCAACTGCTTGGAGAACCTAGGCGGGTGACCGAGTGCGTGTGTCAGCTCGTGAAAGATTCCACATCTGAAAGGGTCGACGAAGTTGTCAAGCATGACCAAGTGTGGGTTGACAATCGTGTGATTCACAGCTTGCAATATAGGGCACCCTCCTAAACGAGACTCTGCTGCTCTCAAGCTGGGGGATGTGATTGGAAGGGTGGAGCAGATTCTGTCCGCTACAGGTGCGAACGCCCGCCACGTCTACATCATGTCGCGTATGTACGACGTGACCGACTTTGGAAATGCCAGTCAATTGAAAGTGGCCAACAAGCGGTCTGCAAAGAGACTGCATAAGCTTTGCCAGTCTCTGCATCCTTGTATGTACTTAGATGTTAATAATACAATAATTTTTGTCGAGCTTCACAACAAGTATAAGTGGTCATAGTGTTGGCGCGCGCACGTACATGCCGCTTCTTTTTGTTTGTATACCGTATTTACTCGCAGAATGAACACACTTTTTTTCCGAAAAATCGAGGCAAAGTTGGGGGTGCGTTCATTACGCGAGGTAAAATTTTTGCGTCCGTATTTACTCGCATAATGAACGGGCCTTTTATCCCGCAAAAATCGACGTAACTTCTTTTCTCTTTGCGCGCGGCGCAGCGACTCCAAAGCCAAACTGCGATGCGCAAAAAAAAATGCCCCTCTCCATGTTTTTTTTTCTTGCTTCTGTGTTTGTTTTTTTTCCCCACCTTTCACAAGTTGTTTAGTTTGCCCACGCTGCCCATGCTTTCGCGACCTCGCTGCACCAGGATAGAAAAGTGCGTTCATTTTGAGGGCTTCTCGCTTGTCTTTCCAAAGTGCGAGGAGGCCAGGGCAGGATCTTCATTATGTGTGCTTTGCTTGGGCGAGGGCTTCAATGCTTTTCTTTCTTATCTCCTTGCGCGCGACGCGCGACCCTAAAACCAAACTGTGTCGTGCGAAAAAAAAAAAAAAAGCTCCTCTTTGTTTTGTTTTTTTCTTTTCTCTTAATTCTGTGGATCATTTTTTTTTTTTTGCCGTCTTTCGCAAGCTGTTTTGCTTTGCTTAGGCGAGGGCTTCACCGCTTCTTTCTTATCTTCTTGCGCGCGACGCGCGACCGAACTGCGCTGTGCAAAAAAATAAATAAAAGCTCTTTTCTATTTTGTTTTTCTTTTCTCTTGGTTCCGTGGATTTTTTTTTTTTTGCCGCCTTTTGCAATTTGTTTTGTTTCACCTTGCTTAGCCCTTTCTAACG
Organism: Ixodes ricinus; assembly: GCA_037355805.1. Taxonomy (NCBI): domain Eukaryota; kingdom Metazoa; phylum Arthropoda; class Arachnida; order Ixodida; family Ixodidae; genus Ixodes; species Ixodes ricinus. The sequence goes on from JAZHYW010040113.1 coordinate 55,340, forward strand.
CCGCTCGCCATTTATCGTGAAAAACATTTTCTCCGCAAACTCGATTTGTGAATAAAATTTGCACTAAGATTTGCTCCACAAACTCTGGTAACAAGACGTAGAGTATACAGTTCCGCTCAAATTGATCAAACGACTCCATATTCTATATATTCCCGAAAAACAACAACAGTGTTTACGTGTACACATTTGTGTACGTAGCGTTTGAAAGGGTTAGGCGAGGGCTTCTCCGCTTCTCTTTCTTAACTCCTTGCGCGCGGCGCGCAACCCGAAATCTAACTGCGCTGTGCAAAAAAAAAAAAAATCTTTTTATGCTTCCGTTGGATTTTTTTTATTTTTATTTTTTTAACGCCTTTCACAAGGTGTTTTGTTCGCTGACGCTGCACCAGGATAGAAAAGTGCGTTCATTTCGCACGCGTGGAGGAGGGGGTCAAAATTTTGACGTCCGAGTTGGGGATGTGTTTATTACGCGAGTAAAAAAAAATAAAGTCGAAATTTTGAAAGCCGATTTGGGGGGTGCGTTCATTACGCGAGTGCGTTCATTATGCGAGTAAATGCGGTATGTATCTTGTGTTTCACCAATAGTGCGTATTCCGGAAACTCATCTCTTTCCGTTGGCAAGTGTTAGCCTGCTACTTGAGGGTTTCCAGGCGAACGGGACCCCTCCCCGCATCCTGACAGTCCCCTGGGTCGTAAATTCTTGTGTGCATTTGTGTTTTGGTGCGTGTGTTCCCCCGTTTTCGGGAAACGTGTCCAAGACGGGTTGGAATGTCGGCGCCCCTGGCGAGGACCCGTCGGCGAGGAGGACCGGACGGCGCGGGCGGCACCCGACATTTCGAACTGAAGATGGGACCAGAGGGACGATGGGAGACAAAGGGAGTCGAGCGGGAGAAATTGGTGTGTGCCGGTGTGCCAGCGCAAGGCGGCCCCGAGAGTGACAATATATTCATTTCGTCAAATTTTGTATTCGTCCTAAAGTTATTAAATCAGTTTTGTTTAAACATTACCATGAGACGTGAATTAACTCCCTCCACCTAAGGTGAAAAGCTAACATAATCAGAAGTGGAATAACAACCTAAGTCCTGGACCGTAAAGAGGATCGGAGAACTTCGATCGCAACGTCTGGCAGCGATGAACATGGAGCGGAAGGACCAACCACGCCGAGGCGACCGACAGTGCGACGGATCTACGAAAGTGTGTGTTTGAGTGCGTGAATGATCGTCCCCACTGTCCGGAAGCCGAGACGAAGGTACTGTTCGACTTTTCATCGTTTGACAGAACTGACTAGAGAAAGTTCCGGTCAATAAGATACCGAGCGTGTTTGGTTTGGGTTCGTTCCAGGAGCGAAATTCAGTAATTTGTTCCGATGTGCGGCACCTTCAAGTGCACCGAGCGTTTCCTTTGTTTTTATCTTCGAGTGTAGCGCGGCACCTTCGAGTGCACAGAGCATTTCCTTTGTTTTCATTTTCGAGCGTATTGCAGCATCTTCGAGTGCACCGAGCATTTCTTTCGTTTTTATATTCGAGCATAGTGCGGCACCTTCGAGTGCACTGGGCGTTTCCTTTGTTTTTTTGTTATTTTCGAGTGTAGTGCGGCACCTTCAAGTGCACCGAGCGTTTGCTTTGTACTTGTTTTCGAGCGTAGTGTGGCACCTTCAAGTGCACCGAGCGTTTCATTTGTTCTTATTTTCGAGCGCAGTGTGGCACCTTTGAGTGCACTGAGCGTTTTCCTTTGTTTTTATTTTCGAGCGTCTTGTGGCACCTTCAAGTGCACTGAGTGTTTTCTTTGTTTCGATTTTCGAGCGCAGTGCGGCACCTACAAGTGCAGTGAGCATCTTCCTGATGTTTTTTGGTTTTAGAGTGCACATTTTCCAGTTTGAGGGCGTTGTACGGCATTGGTTATTATGCCGCAATATATGACTGCACTGTGTGGTTTTGAACATTGTGGATGCAACTTTTTATGCAGATTTCTGAGCGTATTTAGTGTGTGGAGTTGACAGCGTGCGACGTTTTGCTCACGTGAGACCTTGAGTGTTTTGCGCATGTGGGCCTTAGAGTCTGTTTACCAAGGTCATTGAGCGTATACCGGGGTGTGCGAGACGTGAGAACTGCGCGATAAAGTATATCTGTTGAGAAACTAAAGTCACGTTGCCATCCCCGAGAAAGATGGCCAACGTTAACAGAGGAAGCGCGAACGACGGTGATTTGGGAGATCCGCACTCTGTAAGAGAGTTGCTAAAGGCTCTAATAGGGAAGGATCGCCTCATTACCGATTTGCTCCAGCGGCAGACAAGAACACTAGCGGTAGGTGCCAACGTTATTCCGACCTTCCAGGTAATGCCCGACTTGAGCAAGGGTATTTAAAATTTCGAAGGTGAGGGAGACCCTGCGAAGGCAGAGACTGGATAGAGAATCTAACAAGTACAGCCGCCCTCCACAGGTGGCCTGAGGAGCTGCAATTCGAGACTGCCAAAAGCCATATGGTCGGCGCGGCGAGTGACTGGCTACGGACTCGTCGTTCAGAAATCAAATCCTGGACTGACTTTGAGGAACGATTCAGACGCACGTTCCTCAGTCACACGCGGGCTGCGGAACGTTGGCGACGTATGAAAGAAAGAATGCAGCAACGTCATGAGACAATGGTCGCGTACTTCCACGCAAAGTCGCGACTCTGCACAGAGGCCGATCTAGATTTTTCTGACATGAGAGAGCAAATCGTACCAGCCTGCGCTCGCGTCAGCTCTACACAATGTTGGTCAGGCGATCACATAACGACCTAGATGGCCTGCTCCACGACATCATGGAGTTTGAACGGGTGGAGAGTGAGCGCCAAAGGAACTACGGTGGCCGAACGGAGCCAAAAGCATCAAGCCCGACGCGGAGCGGAAAAATGAATGAGAAGCGTGGCCAAGCAGAACGCTCACCACAAAACACTAGAAAGGACAATCGGCCACTGCTGAGAAATGAGCGAGGGGAACCGAAATGCTATAACTGCTTTAAATTTGGGCACCTCGCTCGAGACTCACCCTCCACAGCGCCCAATGAAATGTCTGCGGTGTGGGAGGGAGAGAGACACCGAGCGCTACTGCCGCGAAACCTTGACGAAAATCGAAGCGAACACGGTCGCCGTGCGTGACGGCAGTGAGGCCACGCACCACCTGAAGTATGCGCTGTGGGGTGGGATAACTCCACTTACCGCGATGATCAACATGGGAAGCTCCAGCTGTCTACTTCAGGCATCAGCAGCTGCCAAATGTGGAGTGGAATTTTTGAAGGACTCAACAGCGCTATACGGTTTTGGAAACCGGAGCGTCCCCGTGGCAACGGCGATGGACCATTGTGTCTCCGACCTCGTCATTGATGGCGTCAAGGGCAGCAACATTGATGTTCTGGTGGTGCCAGATGACGCTCAAACGGTGGAGCTCATCATCGGGAGAACGTTTACGGAGTTGCCTCACCTGGCTTATGTACGAGTGGACGGAGGTCTCGTATCTGGTTACAGGCACGAGTCCTGTAACCAAATGACCTGAGTCTAGAAACTACGGAAGGACGCCTTCAACAATGTGTGAAGGAGGCTGCGTTAGTAAGCCGAGAAGAGGTTAATTGGATAACCCTCGAGGCAGAGACTGACTACACTGGCCCGGCCATTTACAGAGAAAGCGGTCGAGACATGCTCGTCGATCTTACACATGGAGAAGTCACGGTTCCAGTGGCTAGCATCAATGGAAACAAGATCAAGTTGAAAAGGGGAGAAGGTGGGAAGAGCTGAGCCAGTGGAGGTGATGAAGTCTACTGCACTCACCGCCACGAACAATGTTACCAGCACCTCATCGGATACCACAGACATTCTTACAGTTGCTGTGAGAGAGTGCCTGAGTGAAAAAGATGTAAAGAGAGAACCAGCGATCACGGCAGACCAACGAAAGGAATCAATGGAGCTGGTTAACGAGTACAGAGACTGTTTTGCCACCAGTTTGGCTGAACTGGGATGTACAACCCTGGGCAAGATGATGATCAAGGAGGAGCTAGGAAGTGTACCAGGGGCCGCTTGCTCGAACGAGTTGAGACACAACTTGAGACAGTCTCAGCAGAGGCCGAACTGTGAGCCACTTCGCTCGAAACAAAACTTAGTCTGGACTTGAGACTGAAACCGAGTCTCTGACTCAACTTGTGTCTCAAGCCATGAGACAGCCCCGTAGCAAATTAGCTGGCGGCCGATTTAAGACCCAAACTGAGACCGAAACGGAGACCCAAACTGAGACAGTCTCAGCGGTTAGCCACTTGCTCGAAACTAAACTTAGTCTGGACTTGAGACCAAAGCCGAGTCTCTGACTCAGTTCTAGTCTCAGATCGTGAGACAGTCACGGAGAAGGCTCACTGGCGGTCTCAGAGTAAACAAAATGTCGGACGTGGCTACGACAAGTCGAGTCCAAGCCATCTTTGCCGCGTGGATGCTGTCGCGGGACCGCGTATTCCGCGACCGCTTTCACCCCTTCGACGTTTTCGACGAAGAGGGCCTCCAACGTCGTTTTCGGTTTGGCCGCGATGGCATCATGTACATCGCCGACGTCTTGGCCAGCGACCTCACGCGACCAACGAGACGCAACCACGCAACCCCCGTCGTGATTCAAGTGCTCCTAGCGCTGAAATTCTTCGCTACCGGCACCTTCTTGATCACGGCGGGGGACTTCCTGCATCTGCACGAATCCACAGCGTCACGGTGCGTGCGACGAGTGGCCCTGGCTCTCGCCAAGCAAACGCCGCACTTCATACGGTGAGAAAAAAAAAAAAGTCCTAACACTAGCGGTTTTTTTGCCAGTGGGCCAGTCAGCTGCAACGTAATTTTGGATTTTGAGGAACAGAGACTTATTCAACTTGTTTCGTGACAGAAAAGACTTGTTCAACTTGTTTTCGTTAAAGAAAACCTTTTTTTACCAACATGCAGCGCCATTATTTCGCCCTCGATATACGTGCTCAAAGCGATGTCTGGTTATTACGACGGTCCGTAATCTTAAAGCTTCTTGTGGTGGGCGCGGTTCTCGGCGGTACTTTGTATTGTGGCGTGTTTCTCATTACGAAAAAACGTGTTTCACAACATGTTAGCGGGAGTAGCTGGTGGATACTGAAGAACGTTTCAGAAAGGAGGGTGCGTTTCAAAACAGTAGCGAATAATACGTACTGATTCACACTCGATCGTGACAAGCTTCATGCGAATGGTCCGACTACGTCATAATCGAACATGTGCTAGATTCAACCAACGTTATAATTTATTTGGTTTCAACTGACAGTGTAAACCACATTTTCTACTTCAGGTGGCCAACAGCAGCGGAAGTCCCCGAACTGCAGCGGCAGTTCTACGCCGTGGACGGCTTTCCGGGCGTCATAGGAGCCATCGACGGCACCCACGTTCGGATCCAAGCGCCACCGCTGCACGAGGAAGTGTTCGTGAACCGACACTTCTACCATTCCATCAACGTGCAGCTGGTGGTCGACGCGTGCTCAAGGATCCTCAACGTGGTTGCCAAGTGGCCCGGAAGCGTCCACGACTCGTACATGCTGAGGCAGAGCAGTGTCGGGGAGAACTTCGCAACGGGCGCGTACGGCGGCCTCCTCATCGGCGACAGCGGCTACCCGTGCAGGCCTTGGTTGATGGCGCCTTTCCGATCGCCGACCACGCTGGCCGAGTGTGCGTACAACCAGACGCACGCAACGACTCGGTCCATGGTCGAAAGGTAGGCCTTAGAGCTAGCTGCTCTCAGAGAAGACTAAGGCTATACGCACGACGTCGTGCACCTCGACCAGAGAAGGGTAAACGCACGACGTGAAACGTTTTGGTTCTCGTATAAAAACACAGCTGTCACAACGAGATTTTCAAAGTGACGATCGTGGCATTGCAGATAAGGGCTACAGAGCCAAAGCACGCCATTTTACTGCACAGCTAAATATAGTTCAACTAAAATAATTTGCTGGGTATACTTTCACCAATAAGTTAAAATTGTTCTTTTTAGCTTTCATTCCACAATGTTATTATAATATTAGTCAGGGTGGGCCAGACTTGTAGCATTTCTTTTTAGCTCCTTCGGAGTTTCTTGTTTTATATTTGCAGCAGGTTTTCTAGTTCCCTGCAGAACAAACATGGTGTCTTTCTCACGTGCATTGGGCAAGGCTGGGGATTGAGCCACTTTCGAGCCCAGAATCTCTGGGTTCTGCAGCATGCGCTTTCGCTATATATTTTCCGAGCCGTGGTGCACCACCGAATCCCCCTAGGGCCAGTAGTAATTGAATACGATCCAAATGGGATTTGACTTTGCGCCTTAGCTTGGGCATGTTAATATTTCAGTATATTGCGTAAGCGCCATGATTTTTCAGTACCAGAAGAGTTAACGTATCGATAACCTCAAAACTGCAGCACGGATGAACTTCACGGCATTTCTTAAATTGACGCCCCAATATTCATGTCGGTCGCAAGATGGATATAATTCTACGAGACTGAAACCTGTGTAATTTACCTTGCAAGTCGGTCTGGGTGCTTCAGTCAAAGCATTGGCTTGTGTTTAGAAATGGGTGAAATGTAGGAAAATTTATGCAGGTATACCTACAGGCTCGACTATTGCAGTTCAGTGCCCCCAACCGCAATTCTCATACAAGGAGTAAACTGCAGCAAGTGCATGTCTGTTAATCCAAAACCTAACTAACTGCTTGGTGTAATAACACAGAGCCGTCAGCTCCGCCCCTTTAGATTTCTCTTCATTGCACAGAAAGTTTATCCCAAGTATACACCTTTCCAAGAAACACTCGTCCTCAAGGGCAGCAAACCGTTTTCGAGCCCAGTCACTGGGTTTGAGGCTAGACTCTCACCGGCGTCCCTGCTAACCCTAACCGAGTGGACTGTGATTTTGATAGGCACAGCCTGCATAGGTGCAGTTTCAGACACTGCTGGTGGCTAAATTCTCGTATTTTCCCGCTGGATTTTGTGTTTCATGGTGCATGTATTTTCCCGAGGTCACACAAAAAACATTGTACCACATTTGAAAAAAAAAAAGAAAAAAAAAAGCAATAAAACATTTATAAACTATTTTTGTTGGGTACGCGCGCGACTAGAACGAATGCGACTAGAATGTACAGTTCGTTTTTTGCGTTTTTTTTTTAAGATACGTGTTGATGGCGCCGCACGATTTGCTGCATGTCAAACGACAAAGCCCCTAGCTGTCGAAAATAAATTACAACAGAAGCTAGCCGAAAGGCATGCATTTTTCACGCTCACAAATAACGTGTTTATCGATGGACAGGACGCAGACATACAATTTAGCAAGTGTTAACATTCGAACAATATATTGTACGTACCACACGATGCAGCATTATCTGAAAATAATTTATTTGAGAAAGATCTCAATTAACACAGTCACAGTCGACGACAGTCACATCTTGAGGATCGGACGGAATCCAAGATGACTTCATTTTGGGGCACATTTTGGGGAGAGCTTCCTTTTTACACAACAGCACCAAGGCAAACGAACGAACGCGACTGACCCGTTTCCCACCCCTACCCGGACAACTATTTTTGGAGATGACTGAGGATTCTACGCGGATTATCTCTGGGAGGGGGGAGATGGAGAATAATGTTTGCACTTCGAGGTGCACCCAACACCTCGAAGTGAAGATGGAACCAGAAGGACGATGGGAGACAAAAGGAGTCGAGCAGGAGATTTTGGTGTGTGCGGGTGTGCCAGCACAAGGCAGCCCCGAGAGTGACAATGTATTCATTTCGTCAAATTTTGTATTCATTCCAAAGTTATCAAATCAGTTTTGTTTAAACATTACCATGAGACGTGAATTAACTCCCTCAACCTAAGGTGAAAAGCTAACAATAGTTATACTTATTTTTGGCAAAGTCGGACTCTTGACCTGTTTTTCTCCCACAGTTTTTAGCCTAGAAAGTGTTTGTCCTTCGCAGTTGACCTGTAAATCTTTTTACTTGCACATTTATTTATATTCTTTGGGGCTTGTTAGGTATTTGATTGCAAGTATCGCTATATAGCCTTTGGTCCTGATTCTTTATGGTGTTTTGCTTTTGGATTTGTTGCCTTTTTTGTGCCTTGGTCTTAAGCTCAAGATGTTATCTGTGCATAAATGTTAATTTCACAGCCATGTATTGTTAGTACCGATTTGTACAAAAAGAATTAGTATCAAATGTTTTTAACTGCATTTACCTATGTGACACGAGTTTTTCGTTCTTTTGTCCAACAGAAGCTCTTTCAAACTTTGCACTTCTAGCCTCAAGGCATTTCAAAACTGATGGAAAAACTTCAGGTTCACGGCTTTCCCGGAGAAGACCAGATATATCTTCTAAACTTCTTCAAGTAACAAGGAAAATGGTATCACCTGTTCTGTTATTATAGTCAAAGCCTCGAATCTTTCATTATTCATTAGAACATATCTTTGAAGCTGGCCCATTGTTAAATCCTTCTACTAGGCCAATATCCATCACCAGTGTGTCATGTAAACTCATGAAACACGCCATATGCACGCAGATCATTCTGTGCCCCCTAACCAACACGGTTTTAGAAAAAATTGCTCATTCGCTATGTAACTATTCAAATTTGTTACTGATCTTCACGCCAACACTAATGACGGTCACTAAAACGACGTCATCTTCATCAATTTTGCCAAAGCTTTCAATTGTGTTCCTCAGAGTCGACTTTTCTAAAAAGTATCAAGTATCCGTATTGAGCCGTGCATTCTTGACTGGATGGCTTCTTTTCTTTCCAGTGGAACTAAATTAGTAAAAATAAATAAAAACTCTTTGTTATCAGTATCCAGCAACATCTGGGGACTTCGCGCTTTCTACTTTCTCCGTTTCCTTCTTTCTCGTCCTCCTTTCCCCCCCCCCCTTACAATCCTTCCGCCACCTCCTCTCAACTACAGGCCGCCCTCCCCCGAGCAGCCAAAGCAAGGAGTGAATTAGGCTCGGTTAATCTGCTTAATCCGCGACGACAGCGCCCGTCGCTTGGTTTACGCTTCTTGCCCTGCTCAACTAAAAAACGTCGCAGGTGCTTTGCCGTCACTGGGGCAGACATCCATGGCCCGGGAGCCTGACAAAAGGAAATGAGCGTTGGGAGCTCGGGGAAACGAGTGAGTGCAGCTTCCACTGGGGGTGACAAAAGCTGGTGCCCAAAGCACTTCGAAGCGCATAAAGGCTTAGCAGCAAACCTCGAAGATGCTCCAGGCCGCCAGAAGCACTGATGTGTAAAGGGTATGACGGAAGGGACAATAAAATGATCTGGCCAGTATCAATTTGGCTTGTGGTTGTTCCTTGACATAGTTCAGAACATGGAACATCTGAGCACAAGAGAGTATTGAGGTGCCCGACCGATTACCATTAGGATGTCCAACAGCTGTCCACTGGAGATTCGCGGATCTTTAGTGAATGTCCACCGGATATCTGAGGTTGGCTGGCATTTACAAATGGTTTATGACACTGGCACCAGTTACAAGTGGGTTATGGAACCGGCCCCACTTGCTAGTGGTACCACTTGTAAGTGGTTCCACTTGCAAGTGGGGCCGGTTCCATATCGCGACACACGACGAAGATTGAATTAAGGATAGCGCTCCACACAGAACAATGAGCTTCCACCACGCTGACCACGTGAACGATAACCACCGACACCATGTTTTTCAGCAGACAGCACGAACCGCGAAAGAGCGCCGCAGGAGCAGTCTTATCTTTCTCTTGCTTCGTTTACCACACGATTGATGGTGCATAGCTCCGAACATTATAAAATTCTGCAATTTTCGTCGCATCACTAATTATTCAACAAAATGTGGATCACAATATTCTTTAACAAACATTCACCGGTTATTTATTGCTTATGATCACGGTGCTGGTGAGGTAGGCTCTTATCCAATACGCGATGTGGATTTGGCTAACGTGCAGTGGCACCGCGGATGCATCGCAGTGAAAAGGCAGAGAAGTTTTGAAGGAAAGGAGGTATACATTTTTTTTGGTTGTCTATTTTTGTTTTTCGGTTTTCGTCTCAAACCTTGACGACATGCGGTGGATGAAATTCAATTTCAAAATCGTTTCATGGTCCCTTTTAGGACCGTTACTCGATTGTGGAAAAAGGTCGTGGCTGGCGAAAGGTGTGCCGTCGATACGGAAGGTGCCAGAAGTGGATAAGTGACAACTGGCCGGCAATCATGGAAAAGTACAAGCCATGCAACATTTATAACACGGACGAGACTGCTTTATTTCGGCAGCTGCTTACAAGCAGGACCTTGGCACTCCGAAATGAAAAATGCCATGGCGGAAAGCTGAACAAGGCTCGCGTCACTATCCTTTTGACAACCAACATAGATGGATCATCTAAACTGCGGCCGCTGGTCATTGGCAAGTTCAAGATGCCGATATGTTTGCAAAGGTGCATACCCTTACCCGTGACATACACCTTTAACGGCAAGGCGTGGATGACCAGGGTATTGTTCAATAAGTGGCTCCGCGATTGGGACGATGAATTAACAGACAACAAGCTGGCACAAGGTTTGCTTATTGCTCAATAATTGTTCAGCTCACCAGCGCAGCGTATCGCTTAAGAACATCGAGCTGCGTTTCCTCCCACCCAACGCAACAGCAGTGCTCCAACCACTGGACCAGGGTATCATCCATGCTACCAAACAGGGGTACCGAAAGCAGGCACGTAGCCAGGATTTTGTTTCGGCAACTGCTGCAAACACACGAACAAGTTAACAACATTGTTTCTAATAAAGTACCCATAAATTCCTCTGTCAGGCAACGATGTCCGTTATATCCCCTTATTTGTGCCCTATACTTGGAACCTTTATGCTTAAGCATCCTCGCAAGTCAAAATATACAAGGATTGTCCCTAAATAAAAGAGGATTCTTGCTTACGCCGGCGATGTAGCCGTCTTATGTAAAGATAAGAAAAGCGTAGAAGAAGCTATCCACGTCACTGAAAACTTTGGTTATGTTACTGGTGCATCAGTACATACAGCCAAGTGTAATGGATATTGGTATGGTTCGGTACCAGTACACAGTGCATAAGGTACCACACACCCAATTTTGAAGATTCTGTGAATATTTATCCAAGTGCTTTGTAATACTTGAGATGCTTGAAGTGCAAAAGCACGCGCATGCGTCACAGGCAAATGTGCCCAAAGCATGCACGGGAAATCTCTGCACTCTGTGTGCCTTCTCCCACCTCAAGGTTCTCGCAACATTTAAAAGTTGCTAACGACTACGAGTAGTAAGCTGGAAAATAACCCATTTTTAGGGGATAAAATTAAATTCCCCCTCCCCCCAAAGACACACTAAAAGTCAATTTGGTCAAGTCAAGTGTAAAGTTCCACTGTCAATTACAATGAGAACAGCATGAAGATGAAAAGGAAGAGCCATGAAGATGAAAAGGAAGAGCCTCCTGCCACAAACGTTAGGCCTCAGTCACCAACATTAATGATTGTGGGGGAAACTGGTAGGCTACCCAGCATGGCAAGGAGCAGGTTCTAGCAGGCCCCTCTGCAACGAAGGTTGGGCTTCAGATGCCAACTGCTGCAGGAATCACTCTGCTACCCAGTGTGGCCTTTGCACTTGCCTCTCAGTTTGTTCTTTATTGTGCAGCATTAATTACTTTATGTCTTTCTGTACATAGCAGTTCCCAGCAAGCACTGCTGCAGCAAACGGGCCAGACACGAACAGTCACAGCAGTAGGTCTTTGCAGCAGCTGACCTTGACTACTGCATGAAAGAGCCATCAAAAGCTGCAGTTTGGCTGGCAATGTCAGCGCTGACATTTTGAGTTTTATACTGGCATATCGAGGGCTGTGTTTTTGTCCTGAGCTGAAATGATATCCTCGATGACCACAGCAAACTCGTGAATCCCTCTCGAGGATCAGCTACTGCTTACACTAATGCGGCTACGTCTGAGCCTCCTCTATGGCGATCTTGCCAGGAGATTTAACATATCTGTGAGTCGCATTTGTGCCATCTTTAGTAAGATGCTTGAAATCTTGAAAAAGATTATGCAGTATGTCGTGATCTGGTTGCAATGAGTATGCATTCAAAGTACCATGCCAGCTAGTTGGTGACATGCACCAACTAGCCCGCATCGCCACCTTAATTCAGTTAATTTCTTCTACATTTAGGCCCTTTTACTGTACTAACAGCGTCAGTAACCAAGCCATCGCATGCATCAACCTCATTGCTGTATCGACATGCCGAGCCAGATACCCGTCGGTATGTATCAAGAACGGCCGAGTCCCCGCCAAGGCGGGGGCCCTCTTCGGTTATCTGGTTCCGTTCAGTGGCCACGCCAAACGCATCTGCAAGATACTGAGGTCGGAGAGCTGGAGGGAAAAACAGTTTCTACGCGACTACCTGAGAGTGCCGTGTTTGCTTAACAGCACCAGACCCACGGGTCTCCGATGGCATCACGAGCACCTGTAGTTTGTGAACCAGGTGACTGAATTCTTGTGGCAGCGTGTGAGAGCGGGTCTCCCTGAGAAGTCTCCCGCACCAGCAGAAAGTCTGGACGGGTTGACGCCCTTGGGAGGCACTCAAGTTCTCGTGCATGCGTCTAGAAACCTTGAGAGAGGACCAAAGTACAGCATCAAGTCGAGCAGGAAGCCAACTGTTGGCTGACGTTCAAAGGGTATCAGGGAGGGCTGCAGTAGAGGACAAGGATCGCTGTAGAGGGGGTGGATGGCTTGCTAAAGTGTGCTGCCACTGGGACCAGCTACCTCGGGAGGTTCACTGAGACACATTGTTTTGTTCAAGAGCAGTGATTTGGGTTTGCTACAGGCAGACAAAGATGGCAGATTTGTTGTGCTCCCTAGTAGTTTGCAGACTAACCCCCGAATTCATGGATGTGACTTCAACTGAAGCCGAACTTTGACTTGCTCAAGTCCGCCTCAACACCAAGTTCGACTTCCAAACGCCCAAACTGGGTTTTACGTTTCATACACGCTCCCGCGAACTTCCTTCGTCAAGTCCCGTTCAAGTTGCGAGTGGTCGCGGCGCGTAGGCTGCAGTTTTCTCGTAAAAGTTGTTTCAGACTTTAAAGTAAGTTACTTCTTTCAATTTTCTTTATAAGAAGTTTAATTATTTTAGCGATTGTACGCGTTTTCTAGACATGATGATTTCGTCTAGCAACATACCAAATAGCCGCCAAGCACGCTCTCCACTCGTCTGGACGCTCCAGCCTTCCCTTCTGTCCAAGTTTTCTTCTGCTAAACTTTTAAAATTCCTCAGTGGAATGGCCACTAAAAAAAAAAAAATGCAGCACTTCATTGCTGATGAAATATCTATTCTATCAGGGCTTGTCGGCAAGCATAAACCGATCATTGAATGCAAAAAGACAGACTCCGTATCATCGAACCTCAAAAACGAGACCTGGGAAAAACTCTGCACTGAGTATAACTGCTTACCGGGTGCTAGTCCATAGGACTCTAATCAGTTCAAGAAGTGTTGGGCGAACCTCAAACAAAAGTGGAAGAACCAGCGCTCGGACAACAAGCGCAAGTCCCACAAGACAGGTGAGTGTTCTGTCCCTACTCGTCCATGTTAGTCGGAGTGATCGATCTACTCTAGCATTTGCAATTGGCAAAAGATCATATTGGAAAAACCTTTCGCGCTTCCTTTTTGCCAGCGTGTGTCATTCCGCATTTCCTTCAGAACAGTATATAGAAAGATTGTGATATGTGCAATGTTTCGAGTGCCATAGATTATCCTGCACCCGTTTAGATACACTTTAGCTCCGTTGTAATGAGGCACATAGCACATGTCGACATATCGTCCGTAGGGAGCGGGGAAATAGTTGTTTTGCATGCAAAATGCCATAATATGGCATTGTTGCCGTTAACTCTTACGGCGTCCTTGCTCTATTGATCAACCTACCTTTCTATTTGTTACCTGTGTGACAAAAATATTGTGCTAAAATGTCCCAGCCTTATCTATGTACAGAAGTGTTTATTTAGAATGTTCAGGATGTGCCTATATCCCTACTGCTTGAATCAAGTGACTTGACATACACGATTGTTCCTTTGGAGGGGGGCCGCCACCACACCCATGAGCGCAATTTCTGCGCTTGTGGAGGCAGTGGCGGGGCACATGGCCACCCGCCTTGTCAACGACAACGACTCCAACGGAGCGACCTACCTGCCCCCTGTCCAGAACGAGCCAGTGGTGCAGCTCCTGGGGGGCATGGTTGGCTGCGACCCAGAGTACGAGTATGCAGGTACAGTGTTGAGACACATCTTTCGGCCACTTGTAGGTTGTGTGTGATGGAAAAAAATAAACAAAGGGACTCGGAATTCCAGAGCGGTGAATATAAGAAGGAAGATATTTACAGTCGTAAGAAAAAGTAAGAAATAAAACGATGTAGATATACATACAAAGTTCAGTTCGGCAAAGCCGCTTACGGCACGGTGTTGCACGTCGGCATTGCGATGCACTTGGTCCTGTCCCGGAAATGCTCGGCAGGCTTGCTTGGCACAAGCGGATGTTTCCCAGCAAGCTTGGTTAACAGCCCCACGGGATTGGATTCGTACGTCCGGGCTCTTCCTTGGCTGCCAGGACCATCGCTGTCGAGCCGCGCTCCGTGCCGTGCCCACCCTTTTTCACGTGTCACAAGCCTGTGTCATCTTCCTCTCATCACGTCTTTGTTTTTCGCTATATCCATCTCTTGCTTTTGCCTGTCTTCGTCTTCTAGTTATTTAGATCCTCATAACATTCACTGTCTTCTTTCTCGTCGTCTGCTCAGTCCGACTCAGTTTTCACGTCCATTCTGTAGCTTTGTGGTAATGTGGCACAAATTAACCGACCAGAATGGCGCCCAAGCGTGATATGCTACCCACTCGCAGGAATTTCACGGTGCTTGGTTTCTTCTTTCAGTAAGCCTTTTTCCCACTCCCCGTGTGTCACAAATTCAGGCCTTTCTTTACTTTATTTTTCACATTTTTATGATCTTCTTTTCGGACCACTTTAAGTATCGGTACGGTCAAGAAGGGGGAGCGCGGTGCCGGTTTTAATCTCAGTTCGTCCCATCATAGTTTCCTTTCTAAGTCCCCAACGAATTTGCTCGTTTGCGGGGTAGGGTTTTGTTGACGGGCGACGCGGATTATATTTCATCCCGGGGCACAGTTTGTGGCTTTGACCTCGCAGACGGAGGGGTGCGTGTGCTGGCCCCGAGTATGGTGCCGATTTGTCACACGAGGGCGCCGCCGGGATACAAAGATGTTTACGCTGGCTAGCGCGCTTTTTGAAGGCAGCAACTTTACTCAGTCTGCCGCCTGTCGTGGTTGTCGGGTTCTAAGTATCGGCGATAATTGGTGTTTTTGGACTCGTACGGGGGAATGGATGGGCACGTAGGTTTGGTTGTCGGAAAAATGTAAAGGTTTCGCCATTTGGGTCATGCCGGGTAGCTTGTTTTTCTGGGAAGTTGACTGACCCGAAAGGCGGGAAAACGGGAGGTTGGTCGGTAGACGCGCCTATAAAAGGGGGTTCGGGAACAAAGGAGGTAGTCGAGCCCCGGAGCCGGCCGGGTCGCTGCTCGACGTGGTTTCTCCCTGCACGTGAGTCTTGGAACGTTTAATCTTCGGCTTCTGCCCTGCCTGTCAGGCAAGTGTTTGAGTTTGTTGTGCTGAAGGGTGCGTGGCTGTGTGGTGCACGGTGTCCACCTCATCAAGCTTCTAACCGGACCGCTGGACTCTGAGACGTCGTTCTTCGGCCGACAACTCCAGACTACGGACTGCTCTGGACTCAGCACCTACCGGAAAGCTAAGCCTGGTTTTCTTTGATTTGTCTACTTCATCCTCTGGCTCTCAAGTACGAACTGTTGAACGTTGGGACGATTTATGCGCAGTGCTACTTTCTGTCGCGACTGTTTTGGGGGGTGATCCCATTTGTAGAGTGGTAACTCTCGAGTTCCATCTCGGTTCGCTGTCCTTGTGTGTTAGTGTCGGGTTTTCGTCGCTGTTTGTTGGGTTGTTCCTGTTTTATGAGCGTCAAGTCTTTTTAGTAGTTTCTGGCTCACGGCTCCATAGCGTTGAGCTGGAGTGTGGTTTGTGTTGAGTGATCTATTGCCGTGCTCAGCGAAGTTTTTCATTTTATTAAATTTAATCTTTTGTTTGCTTATCCTCCCTGTGTCATCGTCTCTTTCCACTGATTATACACCGGAAGTGGACCTAGCGCTAGTCACCGGTCGAACTTAGCTCTTTTGTTCTTCCCCCCCAATTTCTCGTTTATCCTCAGAGTGGATCATTGCTTCATTTTTATTAATTTGACCCCCACTCCCGTCGCCAAACTCGCGTCCGCGACAGGACCGGTGGCAGGGTTGGTCAGAAATACTCAAAAATGTATTTGGAAATACAAATACTGGGATACATTAAAATAGCAGCTAAAATACTGATACTAAAATATATCTATAAAAATGTATCGCGATACGTATCGGAAATACATTTTAAATAGAAGCAAAAAGTATTAGGAAATACAAATACAGGAATACATTTTAGAGAGGCAGAAATACAAATACAGAAATACTGATACTGCAATACATTTTTCAAATTTGTTTGAGACGCCAACGGAGATGAAGTTTGAAGTGGACGTTTTTGATCCCGAAATTACTTTCCGTAGGCTTGGCACTTTGCGATACGGTGCCATCCCTGTTGTGAAAGTCCTTCTTGCCGACCCTCCGCCACCGACACATGAATTGCAGTCATCAAGTTTCGCCTAGCATCATCTAAACAGAGACATCGTGGATTACGACCTGATATTGCCGGCACAAGTGCGAGCTCTTCGAGAAACAGCGCGCTCGAGACGAGTTGCAGGTGTACGAACTCTGGGCCTGCACAGCGAGGCCACGTCTGGCCTCCTTCCTGGGTTTCGGATCACCAGAGCAGCGGGTCACGTTCACGTCGGCTGATGACGTACCCTTGAGCCGTGCAATATTACGGGCGCAGCTGCAGACGCATTCGAACATGTGTTGAACATTACTGCGAGAGTCATCTTACTATTCCACCACAACCGCCACCACCAGGCTCGTGCTGCAACGAACTGTGACTCAGCTTTGCCGGCTGGGAGAGTCGGTTAGCAGCGGGCGTTGGATACAAGCAAACAATGGCTCAAGAAATCCTACCTAAGGACCTCCGGTGGGAAGATGCTCCGACTCCACTCCTGGCACGCCCCCTGGTTTGAGTCCCCGACTACGCAACACTTCTCAGAAGAGAGAATAGGACGCATAGAAAAATAGTTTGGAGAATCAAAAGGAAGCTTGGTCAGCATAATACTAATGCCCCAGCATCTCCTTGACACAGGTGCTCTCAGAAAAAAAAAAAAAAGTGTTTGGATTTTTTTTGGAGGGGGAGGGGGAAGTATTTCTCAAGAAATGTAACGAAATACATTTCATCCTGATTGTATCGCGATACAAAGAAACATTACAAATGTATTTCGATACAGGAATACAGATACTAGTGAAAAAAATGTATCGCGATACAGAAATACAGATACGAAATGTATTTCTGAAATACTATCGCGATACATTTGTATCGCGATACTGCCCAACCCTGACCGGTGGCATGGTGTAAAGTTAGGGAGACGACCCCACTGTGGAGGAGGGCCGTGAGGGAGAATGAGGGCAGGCGATTTGTGTAACCGTTTGTGTCTTGCCTTGAGTGTGAGAATTATTTTACTACCATGTCGCAAGTGGAATTAACCGCGCTTGGGAGAGAGCTGGGCTACGAGGGGGTGCAATTGCGAAACTGGGTAAAAGACGAGATGAATCGGGAGGACGAGCAGCAAGTCAACGCAAAAGAAATGATAGAATTGAAGATTCGGCTAAAGAAGTCGAAAATGCAAGCCCTACGAATAGGCTTTGGGGACTCGTGGTGCCGTCCTAACGAGCCCTCAACGCTGGATGGCGGCCTTTGATGAGAAGAAGGACGACTTAGACGCGTATCTCTTTCGGTTAGAGCGTTTGGCCCTGGGACAACTCTGGCCTCGCGGCCAATGGGCTACGATGCTCGCATTGTGTTTGAAGGGCGAGGCACTGTCGGTAATTTCTCGACTCACACCGCTGGAGTCCGTTGACTACGAGGGCATGGAGAGGGCATTGATGAGACGGTTCCGCCTGATTGCAGAGGGTTTGCTTGGTTTTCCTTTTGCTGCACTTTTGGATTCTGGGGCCGCTATCTCGCTTAGAGGGGAGTTCGTTTCAAACACTGCAAAGCAAAACAGATAAGCCTCCGGGAATGCGAAACACGATTACAGCTAGCTTTTCTGACAACCTACGAGAGGTCCGAGAAAATCTAGATGTCGCCCAAGTGCTGCAGCACGAAAAGTTCAACCAGGGGCAACGTGACCTGCAGTTCCAGGTGTCGGAGATTCATTGGGACACAGCTCATTTCATGCCGTGCAATTTATAAACATTGTGCCTTGTGCTACAGACTTGTAATCCAGATATGGGGTTACCCACCTTGTGACAGGAGACCACTATCGACCTGGCAGCCCTTCCATGGACATAGCACAGCCAGAGGCAAGTGCCACTGCCGCAGCGGCTACGGGAGCAGCCCCAAATCCCCTCAGCGAGCGGCCCGTACCTGCTCCTGCAGCTGCTTCAAGCTGCAGCAGCGACAGGGTGGCGGCCACTCACAATGAAGCCAGGCCGCCCAGAGAAAGGATGGTGCTCCTAGAGCAGACTCTGACAGCAGAGAATGAAGTTCTCTACTGAGGGAAAAGCCCGCCATCCGTATCAAACTCCTCGAGGAGGAGCAGCAAATGAAGGTAGCAGAGCACTGTGTGCTGCTTCAGGTAGAGCAAACGAATTTAAAAATCGCCGAGTGGAAGCTCAGGGAGCTTCAACGGGGAGGCGGAAAGTAGAAAGCACTGCCAACCCCTCGACTTTTGAAGTGATCTAATTTATTTCACAGAAGTCGGCTTGTTTCACGTTAGGCATGCTTTGAGAAACTACATGATTAGATAATGGCTCCGGCCTATTAACTATTATTATCATTTGGACTAGTAAAAAGCCACTGCACAGTCACTACAGCAAAGTTTTTGGCAATATTTTCACATTTTTAATGGTGAATAAACAGGAATAAAGAAAACAGTAAAGGCATTTGCGAAATAGACAAAGAAAAACTGTCATTTACATATGAACATACTTCCAGACAATGCTTATAGGACAGTTTCATTGGACGCCGTGCTATCTACTCCAGTACAATAGAAAAAAAAAAGCCACTTTCATGACAAAAGCTTCAAAGGGGCGATGGAACGATTTTCATTTTTTTCGTGCAGATACTGCTCAAAACAAATCCCCGAAGTTTATGAGCAATGAAACATGCTTGCATTTTTAAACCCACGCAATAAAAACACTGAAGAAAAAATTAAATAAATGGCAGCGTTTTTGCTCCAGAGTTGCAAATAAGAACGGCAATAAGTATGCACGTGCAGTGAAGCATAGAAATATATAATGTGCTGTAGCTGTTGCTTATAAGATACTGCTCACTTGTGGACGAGCATACATTGGCCGAAGAGGAAGATGTGTGAACACAAGAATGAGAGCCCGACTGGACCCTCCGATCAACTGCGGGGGGGCCACCTTTCACCAGACAGCGCATATTGTGATTGTTGCTCCGACTTTGATAACGTGACCATCATCGGAAGGGGTGGGGATCAAATGGCCAGAGAGATTCTGGAAGCTTACGCCATCATGCTATCGAGACGCTTACCACAGTCGTAAATAGTGCTATCGACAAAGTTATTCCTAAATGCTACAACAAGCCGTCGATATTTCCCAATTGGTTTTCTAAAGAATTAAAGGGTAACTGCAAAGAAAAAAAATGTTTTTTTTTTAAACAGTCTAATTGGGACAAGTAAGTCACAAAACAAATATCCCGCGAAAAAAAAAAATTTTTTTTTACAATATTTGCGTTACGGGACGTAATTCAGTCAGAGTCACACCTCTCCACATTTGAAACTCCCGCTCTTTCGCCGCCCGCGGAGAAGAAGATCGCCCCGCCCCTCGCTCTTGGATTTGCTGTTGGATTGGCTTGGCTGCGGAGTTGAACATACGCAGCGTCCCGATTTCCGGTGCGTCTTGTGTGCGTACTACTGTCCACAGCCTTTCGTAGCTTCTGCACTTTACTTCTGTGTCCTCGGGCAAAATGGACCCCGAGTTGAAGCGTCAGCTTCTTGACCGCACCGAGCAGCTGGGTCTTCGGCCATACGAAGACACGCCGCGGAGGACGGCTGCCGACAACGACGACGGCGCACCGCCCGAACCTCCCGAGCCTTCGGCGCGCTTGGACGACACCCGCTGGTAATTGAACTCCAGCTGTTCTTCGTTAGGCGTTATGCATGTCCGCGTTCTGTTATGCTCCTTTGTATTGCTTAAATGTATCACATTGATGTACAATTTCCCCCCACTGTAATGCCACCCTGGCGCTGTGGGAAAGTAAATAAATGAAATGAAAAGGGACTGCGTCGCTGCTACCTTCTCGCGCGAGACGTCGCATGCTTTGACGAATTGGCCACTGAATGGCTCGGGTGGTACCAAACTTCCTCGATTTGTCAAGACTGAAAGAAAAAAGTTAGTCTACTGCTGCTATTGACTCTTGCGATATTACGTGCAACCAGGTGCCGCTGCGGCCGCTGCCAGCTAATGCCAACGGCCCGCGAGTGCGTCTGCTGCCTGGAGGTTCCGAAGGTCGCCTCCAAGGCTGGTAACCGCTGCATCACCGATCACTCCGACTTTTTCGGTGGCATCCTGAATCCAGTCGTGCTCCAGATCGCCTACCGGATGAGGGCGATGGAGCTAAATGACATGGAGCTCATCGGACAGAGGAGCACCCATAAGTAAGGCTAACACCAGGTCGCGTTGCATGCTGTAGACCAGAAAAGACGTTGATGTATTTTTACTACATTATTTGGCCTGACTTAGTAAGCAGATGCTAGGGCATGACTGACTTTTGCTGGGATTGTAATTATGACCTTGCTGTCGATGGGGGCCTAGTTGTGTGGTGCATAGACAATCGGCAAGAGCAGCGATACTTGTTCACATTATGTGCATCTTGTTACTATCTGAGGTGATAAGTTAATTTTACTGTGAGTTGATTTGATTGCATATAGTCCCTTGATACTTTTGTTCTAGATTCACAACATTTCTGCTCTTCAGAGCAGTCTCTTCCTCGAGTTTTTCTTGTATTCTCATGTGTCACCTAAGTCATCCTTCTTGTCTTTCAACAGGAAGTACCGGTATGTGGCGTACCGGCAGTTTGTCTGGTGGATCTGGCGCCGCCTTGGCAGAGGGAACCGGACGGTCTTGCCAGCTTGTGTTGTACAGGCCATTCGAAACATGTATCCATCTGATGAATACCGGGGCTTTCAAGCTCTGTGAGCCGCGGGATTTATGAGCACACAACTTCATCCCCAAAGTTACGAGAACAGTTAATGGGTGCTCCTCTGTCCCATGTCGTTTAGCTCCATCGCCCTCATTCGGTAGGCGATCAGGAGCACGACTGGTTTTAGGATGCCACCAAAACAGTCGGCGTGATCTGTGATACAGCGGCTACCAGCATTCGAGGCGACCTCACGAGCGCGGGCCGTCAAACGAACTTCACCTCTTTTTTCTTTCGAAATTAATGAAACCAGAGCCAGGAACTGCGTTTGACGATCTCGGTTATCTCTTTACATTTTTTTCACCCAATTCCAACGGCCGCTGCTCGACAGTAGAAAGGATCGCATATAATTGTAAGAGACCGCCGAGGCGCTCAGAATGTGTGAAGGGTCACGTTAGAACGGTGAGGTAATGCCGAGGTGGCAGAAGTGTACGAACGACAGTTCTGGTCCCGAAATTATTTTTGTTAAAAAAGTAGTTCCCAAGCTTTAGATTTTAAGGGTGATCACTACACAGCTAGTGTCTTGACGCTATTTATTAACTTTTGAGTTTCGTACTCATTTATGTTATGTTGTAGGTTTTTTCTGTGTTTCCCAGTAACATGAAACGTCTTGCATTGCACTGCATGTCGTGTTTGCGAATTGTGGTATTCGGTTTTTTCCTTATTTCCCAGTAACATGAAACATCTCTTATTGTATTCAAGAGGTTGACTTGGTGTGCAGTGTTGTATGCAAATAAAGAAGTTCTGGGAAAAAAAGTCAGTGGAGTAAACTTTTATTGATATTTACACATGCAGTGAGGGAGGAGGGATGTACGTTATAGAAAGCCTCAGAATATGGTGGCATGTGGTTTGTATTACACTTGCCATTCATCAATGGCACACCAGTTCATAAGGGGGGGGGGGGGGAAGGGGAAGGGAAGGGAAGAAATGTGAATGTACCTGTGAATGACATAGTCATTCACAGGTGCAGCCGCTTGGTCTTTGCTTGGTTCTGCCAGTTGCTAAGTGCAGAGGACATTATAGTGAAATGTGCAGCTTACACCTACCGTAAAATCCCGTAAGGGCGCCCTCCCCCGAGAGATCGCCCATCCCGTTTTTTCTGACTAAATATTTGTGACATAAAAATTCCGATACATCGCCCACCCCCTGATCCCCGTTGGACGTCAAGCGATGTCCGACGGGAATCGCGCATCAACGGCGCGATCGGCGGTACCGGTGTGTCCGAGACGAGAGTTCATAGCGCATTCCCGCGATTTTGTCTGCGATCTGCACGCGATATTAGGGAGTTTTCGTAGACCGCGTTTCCCCTTCCGCTAAGCCCTCCGCAACGAAGCAGCCGCTACTGCGCCGGCGCGCCGATGGCCTTGACTGTAGAGTTCCGGATAGCGTAGCTGGTTGGGGAGAGCGTTGCGGGACAGCGGAAACGATCTACGAAAACTCCCTATTAGCTCGCGTAACACGCTAGTTGTTCCAGCATGTATATTGCATCGTGAAATGCGAATCTGCTGCGTTCGCAATTTGCGGTATCCGTTCCCGAGTTCGCAGCGGATTCCCGCGTTTTTGTCCGCGATATCGTTTTTCAGCTGTAAGTAACACGCGCCAGTTCTTCCCGGGTGTATATTGCATCGTGAAATGCGATTCTGTTGCGTCTGCGATCTGCGGTATTTGTTTCTGTGACATGCGAGTTTGTAGCGTATTCCAGTGTTTTTGTCCGCGATCTGCGCGCGCGACATCGGTTTCCGTGACAGGCAAGATTGTTACGGGTTCCCGCATCTTTATTGCACCATAAAACTTGAATCTGCTGCGTCCGCGATCAGCGGTGTCCGCCCCGTGAGATGTGAGTTCTCAGCGCGTTTCTGCAAGTTCTTCGCACCGTGAAACGCGAATCTGCTGCGTCGGCCACTTGCAGTATCCTTTCCCGTGACATAGGAGTTTGTAGCGAATTCCCGCGTGTTTATTGCATCGTGAAATGCGAATTTGCCGTGTCCGCGATCTACGGTATCAGTTCCCGCGTCACGTGGTTTGTAGCGGGTGCCCCGGCGCTTATCATCAACTTTTGATAAAGTTTTGCTGTGGCATCCGCAAAGATAGCCCACCCCATGTTTTTCACCATTTATCTCTTCATTTTGGGTGGGCGTCCTTACGGGATTTTACGGTAATGTACATGCACACTGGGGACCAAAATAGCGGCAGCAGAAAACTCACTGCAGAGAGGCTTCCAACTTGGCTGTCACGGTTAGGCACAGGTGCTGGCCTTGTTGGTCTGGTTATCAGCTGGTTGGATTGCACAGAAGAGAATGCGTTCTAAATTTTTGGGGACCAAAATAGCGGCAGCAGAAAACTCACTGCAGAGGGGCATCCAACTTGGCTGTCACGGTTAGGCACAGGTGCTGGCCCCAGCCTTGTTGGTCCGGTTATCAGCTGGTTGGATTGCACAGAAGAGAATGCGTTCTAAACTTTTGATATTTCTTCATTCAATTCTTGGTGGCGTGGGTAAACAACACTGAAGGCAAGTGGCCCGTACCCGTAGGTGCTAATCACTGGCCACAGTGATGTAGGATGTTTGTAATTGCTGGATGCAAAATATTAACTTCTGAGCTGAAACTCGATTACCAGCGTTACAACAATTTTCGAATAAAATAGAACAGTTCTAAAACGAGACAATGCGCCACCAGAAACCTTAGCGTAGGTAGTAAGCAATTATCCCTAAAAGTTTGACTTACTGATGATGCTGCACTTGCTGCTGTTGCACTCGGTAGGAATAGCGTCGGGACCGCCCCACGTCTCAGTCGTGGACGTTCGGTGAACGCGGTGCGAATCTCGAAGGCCTCCGGAGCGAAGTGACGCGAACATACCTGGACATATTTGTCGCTACGCGAACGCCCGATTGCCTCCAGCCAAATAGCATTCAGCTTGTCATCTTTCGGGGCGACATGGCTGCTGGAAGACTCGCTCTCGCGATCACTAATCCGGCAACGCTTCACAGAGCAACGGAGCCGGTTTGCAGAAGCTGACATCTCAAAAGAGTCGGCATTTGCACGCGCAAGCAAAAAAAAAAATAAATAAAGGAAACACGCTAAGAAAGCAAAGTTGACCGAGTTGACCCAGGAAAACGGAAGTAACAAACTGCGCTATAAAAGCAACCCGCGTCGCTTCCTATCACTAAAACTTGCGACAGCTGCTAAACACACACCACTTCACTTCAGGAAGTCTCATTCAAGCACCTGGGTCAACACGAAACACTCACGTAGACGAAACGAACGAAGTACGCGCGACAGCCGGGAGCAGACGTCGGCTGCTTCGGCGGCCACGAAAAGAATGGCGAAGCTTTTGTTTGTTATGGTATGAATTCAAACGGAAGTGCCCGTCCTGTAAACCTTTTGCAAAAAATGATGACTCTCATTACACGGGTTATTCTTTAAACGTAAAAATATGCCACTCAAAAGGAAATTGCAACATATAACAAAGGTTTAACAACCAAGATATAAGCTGTCAATCAAACTCTTAGCCAATGAGAACCACTTACGATTGACGTCACATAATCGCAACTTCGTGGCGCGCGATTTCAAACGGACGAAATTGCCGCAAACTAAAATCAGTCTCACGCAATAAATATTGCTGTAAAATTTTTTTTTCTCGCGGAAAAATTGTTTTTTGACATGCTTATCCCAATTAGGCTATTTAAAAAAAAACTTTTTTTCTTTGCAGTTATTCTTTAATAAAGGCTTAACCTAAGGAAAAAAGATCAATTTCACCGACTTTATAAAAAGACCGGTTCTGATCTTTGGCACACCAAATTTAGCATATATGGTTCCTTAGTACAAAAAACTGTTCACGCATGATAAGCGTCTACACCATGACAGCATAGAAAACAGTTCAAATCGTCGACCAAAAATGTTTTGGAAGTTCGTGAAACAACATACACGTGAGGTGCGTCGCACTCTCTGCCTACGTGATGGGTCAGATAATGCTCCTTGTTATCAATCTGCTCCCGCTGAGATTGCAAATATGTTCGCGGATTATTTTAAAAATTGTTTTTCTGTCGGTAACCAATCTTTTCAGCCTAGTGACGATTTCACATACTGTCATGACCTTTGGTCTTCTGTGCGTGTTGACTCAGCTGAAATCGCCGAAGCGAATAGAAAACTGAAACCGAAGCTTTCGAGTGGCGCTGATGGTATACCAAGTCTTATTATAAAAGGATGCAGTGAACTGTTCGTTCCGATTCTAAAGCATATCTTCAACCTTTCTCTTAGTTCGAGAACATTTCCGTCTCTTTGGAAAAGATCGGTGGTCGTTCCGGTTCTAGAAAACGGCGATGCGTCCCTTGTTACAAATTATCGGCCAATTTCCTTGCTTTGCAGCTTTTCGAAAGTTTTCGAGCTTGTCATCCGTACGAGAATGCTTTTTTATTTCCGACAGAAAATAACCTCGTTGCAGCATGGTTTTTTGAGTGGCAGGTCAGTCGAGACTAATTTGTGTACATTTTTAGACTTTTCTGCGCCAGTTGTGGCTAATAGAGGACAAGTCGACTCAATATATTTTGATATGTCTAAAGCGTTCAACAAAGTGAGCCATAAATTACTCTTGCGTAAACTGTCTTCATATGGAGTGTATCTTGAATTATGCGAATGGTTTGAGAGCTATCTGTCATTGCGCTCAAACACTGTTCGGGTTGGTGACTGTTTCTCTGAAATTTTTTGTTCGACGTCCGGTGTTCCCCAGGGATCAATACAGGGCCTCTTTTGTCCTTAATCTTTATAAATGATATAGTGTCCTCCGTGAACAGTTCTGAACTACTACTTTTTGCTGATGACCTTAAGTTGTTCAAAAGCATTAACAGTCTTAAAGATTGCGATGTCCTACAAGGTGACGTCACCAGCGTTCTTCAGTGGTGTAAAAACAATCAAATGCTGCTTAACCCCCAAAAAACAAAAGTGATTTCTTTCTGCCGTCGGCGTTCTTTTTTGAGTCTACTTATTATCTTGAGGGATTGCCAATACAGCGTGTATCAATCTTAAAAGACCTTGGTGTGTGTGTTGACAGTGCTTTATCTTTTAGAAATCATGTGTCGTTGGTCGTGGGCAATGCTTTTAGAGTGTTAGGGGTAATTTCTCGTTTGACGCGTAATTTTAGAAACCCTCATTCATTGATTCACCTTTTTAATTCTCTAGTGAGGTCACGACTCGAGTTTGCTTCTGTCGTATGGAACTCGATATCTAGGACACAGGCTATGAGCATAGAAAATGTTCAGAAAAGAGTTATCCGGATTGTTTATGACAGATACTTTGAGCGGCGCTTTTATTATACGTATGAATATATAATGAAAATGTTTTCACTTTCACTGCTGTCTAAAAGGAGGACTGTTCAAGATTTAATTTTTCTGCACAAGGTTGCAAATGGCGTAGTTGATTCGGCGCAACTCCTTGCGAAAGTGAACTTCCGTATTCCATTCCGAGTAACCAGACACCTTGTTTGTTTTGAAGTTCGCTCACCATGTAATACCTCACCTCTCTCGCGGATTCAGTCATTATATAATACCGTCGCTCTGCCCCACCTTGACATAACTGCATCCATTTCTATGTACCGTCACGATTTGTATGATATCATTCAAACCCCTTAGCATTATGTTTGTGTTAGATATTTTATCTTTTTAGTAAGCGTGTTTAGAGCATATGTATTTGCTTGCTGATTTTGATTCTTTGTGTTGGTGCACCAATGAGAAGACCAATGTGATTGTTTTTGGGCACCCAAAAATAAAGATTATTATTATTATTATTATCATAAAAGAAGGGGAGCACCAATGTGTCAGCCAAACATCACTCCATTTACATTAGAAGGAGATTGCCTTCCTTGACATGCGTTGACTGACAGTGACCGTGTGGTCCGTTTTTGAATTTTTTTGGCACTATTAGTGTTTTGTGTTCTTTTCATTAAATGTTTGAGCTGAGAGTCAGCACTCGTACTGTGTTCTTTTTACTCTGTCTTCTCGTCTTTCGCGCTGCATTACAATTTTTTTTTTTAATCTTTTGTAGAGAATGGCTATGACAGGACAACATGTATCTTTGGTTGCACAGGGTCAATTTGCAGAGGCTATGGAAGTTAATGGCTCATGCACAGATGTACAGTGCATATAAAGCTGCAAACACTGTAAAATCTCTTACTGTGATTGCACCTAATGGGCAGCTCATGTTTGTATCTGATGCCTATGGAGGAACAGCCTCCAATAGACACACTGTTTGTACCTGCGTTGTAGAGGACTACCTCCAGGAAGGGGATGAAATCATGGCAGATCGATGTTTTGCACTGGAAGCTCACTTGGAGGCAAGAGGAATCAAAATGAATGTGCCTGCATTCACAGACTCCACTTCAACGGCCCCCGCCCGCACCACGTCGATCTCTGGGGTCTTTGCCTCCCTATCACGGCGGCGCATCCCCGCCCCATCCAGTGCGGCGCTTGCGGCAGACTGGGGCACACCCGAAGAGCCTGCCGAGAGAAGAATTGGTGCCCGTACTGCTGCGGTGCCCACCCCAAGAACACCTGTCGCAGGGGCACAACAAAGTGCCCGAACTGCGCCGGTAACCACGACGCGTTCGATCGGAGCTGCGTCGCGTATGAGCGAGCCCGGGAGTCGGCGCGAGCCACCGAGGCGAGGAGGCAGGCCGGCGGGCTCCACGAAGCGCAGGGGCCCCGCTAGCGGACTGGGCACCGCAGAGGGGGATGCTCGACACGGTGAGCCGAATGCGATGCTGGACGATGACTTCCCCGGCTGGACGCCCCGGGCGGCAGCGGAACATCGGCACACGCCCGTCCCCTGCACCGACCCGCGTGGCGACAGGCACAACAACAACAACAGGCCCCCTATCCCGCCGACCAAGTGCGCCCGGAAGAAACACACCAAGAGCAGACATCGCGGTTTCCGCGCCAACGGACCCTCTCCCACGACGAGGCAGCGAGCTGCGCACCGGAGCGCTGCGCTGACATCGCCACCGCCGCGCCAGGCAGAGGGGGATTCCCCCGCGCACTGCGGGGAAACAAGCCCGGCAGCTTCCCGCAAGACCACGGCGATCGGAGCGAGGGCATTCCGGCTTCCTTGTCGAGCACGCTGCCTCCCCAAGAGGTACTCCTGACCGCCGGCTCGCAGGGCGGCGACTCCAACTCCGGGCCCTCCTCGAGCAGCTCACCCGAATCATCGCTGCCCTCACGCAGCACCTGCCACCGCGATCACTCAGCGGGCTTCATCGGGCCTGCTCTGCGGTCCTTGCGGACATCGCCCCCAAACAACGTCCTCAACACCGACTATGAAGGACAACCTTGATGACCCTGGGCCCCCCCGCAGCGCTTCCATTTGTGAGATTCTACAGTGGAACTATAACAGCCTCGGGCGGCGAATAGTAGAGCTTCGTGCACACCTGCAGGATAAAAAGAACGCCTACGAGGCTCTGGCTCTCCAAGAGCCCAAGTGCACTACCGCCGAAGTGTCCGGTTACATCCCTACTACAGCACACCCGCTCGCGTGGGGGACAAGCCCAGAGCGCTGTTGCTCGTCCGCAGGAACCTGACGCAGAGCAGACTTGCTCTCCCCGACATCCGAGGCCCAGCCGAAATTGTGGCGGTGACGCTGAAACTCGCCGATGGCCCTATGCACATCGCTTCAATCTACATCCCCTGCAACAACGCCCCTGGGACCCCCTTGACATCTGCACCCTCCGTGCTCGGGTGGGACGTGACCGTGCTATCCTCTGCGGTGACTTTAACGCCCACTCCGAAGCATGGGGGGACCGCAAAACGGACACTCGGGGCAAGCGCCTACAAGAAGCACTCGAGCGGACTGACCTCCATAACATCACGGTACGCTCCCCCACCTACGTCGGCCTGGGAGCGGGTGGCAGCATCATAGACCTTACCCTGGTCACTCCGGGCCTAAGACTCTCTGCTCGCCCCTCCCGGACAGCTGGGGAGCGACCACGTTCCCATCGAGGTGGGCACGCCAAAAAGGCCCCAATGAAGGCATGCTCGGTGGCGGACTGGGACCGCTACCGAGCACTCATCGCCGAGGGGACTGCGGCCGGCCTGCCCTTCTCGTCCCAGCTGATTGAGGATGCTATTCGAGCGGCCACGAGAACCGTGCAGGTACCCAGCACCCGTCCCAATCCCGACCTCCTCTGGCTCAAGCTCCGCGCCCGCAGGAGCCAGGCCCAGCGTCGCTCATGGCGAACCAATAGCCCTGAGGACATCTTGGCATACAAGCGCCTCGAAGCAAAATTCAGGCGCCATGGGCGACGGCTGGCCACGAGACAATGGCATCTCCTGTGCACCTCCTTCGGAGCCCCAGGAGGAGGAAAACGGGCTTAGAAGATGGTGCGGGCACTGGGCAGCCTCCTGATCCCGCACAGCCCCGTGCTCTTCTTGGCGGCTCGCCTCCGTCTATCCCCGACCGCGCTGACGGACTACTTCGCGGACACACTATTCTCACGGCCCCCCGCCCCCTCCTCCGGGCAAGCCCCCCCCACGTGGTGGACGTTCGACCCCCGACCGCCCCCGCCATGCAAGCCCCCGACGCGGAGTTCAGGCTACATGAACTTCAATACGCGCTAGTCTGCCCCGCGCCGACGCACAGCACCAGGGCCCGATGGAGTCACCGCCCAGCACTCCTGAACCTCGATGAGGGGACCCTGCCACAGCTCCTCGCCTTCCTCAACAATCTGGCGAACGGCCGAACTCCCCAGCGAGTGGTTGGAAGGAAGCTGTGGCAGGCCCCATCTCCAAGCCAGGCAAGGACCCCGACGACCCCCACTTCATACAGGCCCATCTCTCTCACGTCATTCCTCGGCAAGACGATGGAGAGAACGGCCTTGCGCCGTCTCAACTACCACCTTGAGGCGGCGGGGGCCTTGCCAGAGAGCTTCTCTGGGTTCCGGACCATGCGCTGCACGGCGGACTCCATCGGGGACCTCATCAGTTGGCTCGAGGAAACCAAAGCAAAGGGGCGCTCCACGGCAATCGTCATGCTCGACATTCGCCAAGCCTTCGACGCTCTGCCTCACGCACCCATCATTGACGCCCTGCGGAGGCTCGGGGTCACCGGCCGGCCGCTGGGATTCGTCCAGGCGTTCTCAGCGACCGCTCGGTGACCGTCAAGGTGGGCAAGGACAGGAGCTCGCCGCGACACCTCACACGAGGAGTCCCGCAGGGCAGTGTGATCAGCCCGCTCCTCTTCTCGGCCCGTATGTCATCAATTCCAACGGCCGCCCGTGCCGGGGGCACGGCGCGATACCCAGTCAACGTCGCCATCTAAGCGGACGACATAGGGCTGTGGGTGACCGGACGGAGCGGCCAGGAGAGGTGGCGGGCTGCGACGGAGCTTCAGAGGGCACTGGACAATGTCAACTACCATCTTCGACAACTCGGGCTCACGGTGTCGGCCGCGAAACCGTCGCACTTGTCTATGCTCCCGCGCCCGCCCACATTTCGACCGAAACTCTACATCGACGGGCAAGAGAAAGACAAGAGAACAAGATCACTTACTTGGGCCTCATCCTGGACAGGAGGCTGACATGGGGAGCAGCGGTGGCCAGTGTTATCCAGAGCATGCAACGCCGCATAAACATCCTGCGGTCGCTCGTCGGCAGCACCTGGGGAGCATCCCAGGGAATGATGCTCCAACTCCACCAGGGACTGGTGCTGTCGGTGCCACTCTACGCGCTGCCGCTGCTCAGCCTCAGCACCTCACAAGCACAAAGCCTGGCACTGTCCACCGGAGAGCGCTCAGAATCTGCCTTGGTCTATCCAGGTCGGCGGCGACCATCCGAACGTGCGCGGAGGCTGGGGCTAATACCGTTGTGAACGTTCTCCAGAAGCGCGCACTCGGGCACCTCATCCGCATCACCACCTGCGATTCCGCCACACCACTCTTGGCGCGAATCGCGGAGAGGCCCAAGTCGCGCTTGGGGCAGCTCCTGTGTGTCCTGGGGGATGTCGCGGGCCCTGCACCGGCGATCACTCCCCTCCCTCCACCGCACCCGGAGCCCCATCCGCTAGCTGTCCAGCTCCGCATCGATGGTCTGGGCACTCGTCACAGAACTGCCGATATCGCGGCGAAGCAGCTGGCGGTGGACCACATCGAGCAACACTACCCCGGCTGAGCAAAAGTGTACACCGACGACTCCGTCCACCCCGACGATGGCTCGTCGACGGCGGCTGTCTACGTGGAGAGAGCAGACCTCGGTGCAGGAGAACGGCTCGCCTTCCACGCCACCAGCACACCCACGAAGCTGACGGCACTTCTCCTCGCACTCCGCCTGATCCGCTGCAAGAGCCGACGCCTGGACAGCTGGCTGGTGCTCTCAGACTCCCAGGCGGCCCTGGCGCAGCTGTACGGACTCGAGGGAGCATACCCCTGGCTCGGGAGATCGCAGGTGAGGCCCAGCTCCTCGGCGGCCTCGGCCACCGCTTGGCATTCCAATGGGTCCCGAGCCACTATGGGATCCCTGGTAATAAACGTGCGGACGCCCTGGGGGAGCGAGTCCACAACACTGCCGAGTTCCGGACGTCGGATGTGGGCCCTTTGCCGATGCCAAACTCCTCGTCGCGCGGGAGGCCGCCGCAAACCACCCGGATGAGCGGTGCGCGGCTGGCGACCGACCGGCGATGCCTCCACGGAGCACAGGCCGCGCTGCCGCCACGGTCGTCCACAGGATCCCGACAGGGTGCGCCCTGACACCGGCGAGAATGCATCTCCTGTGCGGCGACGCCGACCGGAATGCCCCAGCTGCAGAGAATGGTCGGACCTCGATCACCTCCTCCTGGCATGCCCGGAACTCTCCGACGCCCGCGCAACCATGACAGCATCCCTCGCCGCGCTGGGGGTGCCCAACAACAGAACAGAGGAAATCCTGAGACCCAGGGGCAACCGCCATGGCAAAGACCGGGCGCTCAGGGCTCTCCTCACCTTCCTCGAAGACACCGGGCTCATGTGGTCCCTGTGAGCCCGCCGCGGCGGCTCGACCCGCCCGGACAGAACACGGACGAAGCACAACCAGGTGGTGTTGCCCGTTGCCAGGGGATACCTGACGCGGCCGCACCGGCCGGGCGGGACGCCAGGTGGCGGCGCCCCCTCAGAGGCCTCCCTCTCCTTCCACCAGGGCGTGCTAGCTCCACCGAGGCCCGTGGGGGTCTCGGTGCAGAGACGCTCCCCTCCCCACTCCTGTGTCTTTCGTGCCAGAGAACGTTCTCCGGAGCGCTCGTCGACCGCGGCGGGACTCCGACGGCCGCGCTTGTCGCACGCCTCGACTCGTCGCGTGCCTTCCCCGTCCGAGTACCTTCGCTTCCGGCCCCCGGATCGGATGGACTTGAGTTGGCCCTCCCACCACACGACGTGGTCGCCCCCGACAGTCGCTTGATCGCCGGACACTGCGCCGTGCCAGCCCCCAGTGATGGACCCCCAACCCCACCCTCCACTTCCCGATCACCCAATATTCGACACAACTAAAGTCACTCCCGACGCGCTCCCTCCTGCTTGCCCGCTCCTCCCCGTTCTATAAAACCATCTCTATCTCTATCTCCCCTCTACCCCAAACTTTTCTCTCTCTCTCTCTCCCTCCCTCCCCTCCCCTCCTCCTCCCCCCCCCGAGAGCCAGCAGGTGCGCATCCACAATAGGCCATCTTTCCCCCCCCCCATCTTATTCGCAACGCTCAAGAAGAAGAAGGGGTACAGTGACTCGGCTGTTTCAGAAAGGCTGCTTTCTTACGTAGTTTTGAAATACTATGCCCGCTTGATTACTAAAAATCAAACGAATGTGTTGCATGGAAGAGTGTACACTTTTAAGATTCAACTCTTGCAACCATGCACTGTGATGTAAAATATTTGTAAGGAATTAGCAACAATAACCTTTATGCCGCTAAGGTATTTTTCAGAAACAATGGGTACTCAAAGAGTTCACTATTAAGCCCATCCGTTTCTCATGTGCAGCCTGGCTCTTCTACGAATAAATGCTTCCAAAAATGATTGAGAATGATGCATAAACAGTACCTTTTTTAATCTCATTATGGGGCTTTAGCGAAGGCACTGCTTGAGCATGCCTCTGTGAAAGCATGGCACAATTTCCTTGCATGATCAATAGATGCTGAGTTTAATCAGTAGCTACCTGGATAAAACATTTATTCTTGCAAACATCTGAAAAAACATTCAAACCTCCAATAAATGCCCCTTTGGGCATCTGAGGAACTTGTGGTCGGTTTGAATAAAAGTGACCAATGTGCAAGACTGACAAATAAGCTCATCGGCATAAAATATGTCAACATATTTAATTATGTATAAATCACCATATTCTTTATTATTTGTCTGTCCCAAATGTTATGTTGCACTTGTTGCTGGTTCATTGCATGGCTAGACAAAATTAGTGGTAGGCTCTGCTCAGTTTGTGGTTTTTTATAGTTTCGTATATCTTCCACGCATCAAAAAAAGTGGGGACAGACACAATGGCATACGCTCCTACCAGGCTTAGTAACTTCCAATATATTTTTTTTTCTTTCAGAAAAACCTTAGCTGTCGGTGAGTGAAGTGACGAAGACTCAACAAATTGCATCTGTGAGGATCCATGTCAAGTGGGCCATTAACCGCATGAAAACTTATCGAATTTTTAAGTCAGCTTTGTGCATAGCATCTCGCCGAACTATTAGCGACATGACTTGTGTGTGTGCTGGTTTGTGCAACCTCAAAGCCCCACTTATCGCAGAACAAAATTATGTGGTCAAACACAGCGCCAGTTCAACATGCGAGGGGCATGTAAAGAAAGGACTCCATCTTTTAATATTCAACATCCTCCCCCTGCGGCAACGAAGGAGATGATCCCGCCTCGAGCAAATAAAGGCGCTGAACAGGACGGCATAGTTCCGAGCCGCCGGAGAGTCGTAGTGCGCATGCTCGAGTCACGCCGTCTCTGCCGGGGAACATCTTCGTTACCCGACCAAGTTTGCATAGCAGACAAAGTGTGTTGTCATCTTCTACGATGACCATGTCGCCGACCTGTAGTCGAGGCAGTGTTGCTGTGGTGTCGGACTTTGCCTTCCTTGTACCCTAACATATTGCGGCAGTACTTGGCATTGAGCTCAAGCACCTTGAACGCTATCGCGTCTCCAACCCTCGAAGGCGTCATGAAATTCGAAAAAACTGCATAAAACCTCGCGGCGGACTGGGGCTTCGATTTCGTCTCCGGCTCGGCAGTGGGCGACGAGAGCGACGTACCCTGTTTCCTATTTTTGGAAGTTCGTAAGCCTTTGCCTGAACAGGCTTGGTATCTCCAGCCCGTTCAGGCAAAGGGTTTCTCCCCTTCTCGTCGCAGCATTCAAAAACTGTTAAGCAGGCAGTAGCTGTCACAGCCCTGTCTTCTAGCCTGAAGAAATCATGTGAGCATCAGATCTCAAGAAGCTTCGAGTTGCAAATATCCAGACTCGAGGACGCGGGCTACCCAAGACATGTAATTGCCTCCGTGTGCGAAAGGATTTGCCGCACCATCAAGACAACATCCGGACGGAACGACCCTTGCACACAGCAAACGAAGACAAGAAGGCCGTTTGTGGTTGTCCCATATATTCATGGGATTACACGTAGGTTAAAAAAGATGGCAAATCGGCACGAGGTACAAGTGCTGTGTTCGGCGCCCAATAAGGCCTATTCGTTGTGCCGCAAGGTCAATCAGGGGCAAACCAGCAACAGCAAGGGGTGTGGCACCAATCACAGGACCGTTTATGCCCAGTGTGACAAGGATGTTATATACCACATACCCCTGACATGCGGCCGCTGTTACATCGGACAGACCGGGCGGTGTATAAATGATAGGACTAGGGTACATGCCAATAGTTTGAAGAACTTGACGGCAGCAGGTAACTTAGCCCTACATTGCCGTGACTGCAAGTGCAAGGCGAAATTAGACGAAGTTACCATCATGGGGCACCATCGAAACCGGTTTGCACGGGAGGTTTTAGAAGCTTTAAACATAGATGAAAAAGGGGACATGTGTGTTAGTTCACCATCTGTGACTTTAACCAGAGAAGAGAGGACGTTCTTGCGAGGTGGAAGTACCGCCCACAAGTAGAAAGACGAGTAAAATGCCTTAGCTTAAAAATAGAAAAAAAGAGGAAGAAGTGCAGCAAGCTAGGTTTGAATGATCCTAGCCTGTCGATGAAGATGAAGTGTTTCAGTAAATGCAGTTGGTAGTCCAGCGGTTGAATGCGTCTCTCTCGTCCTCCTTACATTTGTATGCTTGGTTTGTTCAGCTGGTTTCTCCTAAATATGATCGCACCTCTGGCTACTGAGACGAACCTCTATAGTGTGCAAACTACGGGAACCTCACTAAACGTGACAGAAAGTGAAGTAAAACAGTATATCGGCATGTACCTGTTATGGGCCTCGTACGAATGCCGAGTGTGTGCTCCTACTGGGAAAATGGCACTAGGTTTTCAGCAATTGCTGATGTGATGCCGAGAAATCGCTTTGAAAAGATTATGAGGCTCCTGCATTTTACAAACAATAGTCAAGCCACGGACGAAACAAAAGGTGACAAGGCATGGAAGATACGCAGCTGGCTAAGTGCACTTCAAGAAAACATGCTATCGATTGAGCCTGAAGAGCAGAACAGATTTGATGAAATAGTGGTTTCGTTCACCGGGAGGTGCCCGATAAAACAGTATATGCCAGCAAAACCAAACCCATGGGGTATCAAATTGTGGGGGCGTGCAGGGTCTTCAGGCATCCTCAACCAATTTGATGTTTATCAAGGCCAGGCCAAAAGACAACACCAGTTTGGGCTGGGTGGTGATGTGGCAATGAGAATTTGTGAACATCTTCCACAGCAGAAAGGCTATAAAGTAGCCGCCGACAATTTTGTCGCTTCGATAGCTGTGGCGGCGGAATTTCACAAGGAGGGTCCTGGGATTTGTAGGAACGCTGAGGAATAACAGGCTGAAAGACTGCCACCTCAAGACCGAAAGTGATCGGAAGGGAGAGGGTCGTGGCGCCTTTGACTATGCAGTGGACAACACAAGAAGTGTTGCGGTAATAAGGTGGTTCGACAACAGAGCAGTAACACTGGTTTCCAACTATGCATCCACGAAGCCTGACGACACCGTTAGACGATGGGACAAAAAGGAAAAAATGTTTACGCAAGTAGAACAACCAGGAGTTGTCGCAACCTACAACTCCTTCAAGGGAGGGTAGACCTGCTGTAGGTGAACAAACGCTGACTCGGCCGCATGGCCTCGTTCATGCCGAGGGAGTTGCTGTTGCTCAGGTTTAAATCGGACACTCTGGGCACTCAGAGGGAAGAATGTCGTGGGTCCCTTCTGCAGCGGCGTACCACCACCTTCTTCGTCAGAGTTGTACTCGGGGATGGCTTGAGGCTCCTCCTCCTCCTCCTCTGTGGTAGAGAACTCGTCTGTTAGGACGGATGGAGTGGTCGGGACGCTGTCGTTGTTCAGCAGCTGCTGAAGCTGCCTCTCGTACAGGCTCCAGGTCGAGGCTACGACAGGGCCTGCCTAAAAACCAAAGTCGCGGAGCTTGGCAAACAAGGCGTCGTCTGAAAGCGACGTGAAGCTGTCAGACACCTCCGGGAGCGTGTAGCTGTCGTTGTGTTCCTTGGAGGTATCTCGGACATCCTCGTCGCTCGAGTGGTCACCCGATGGGAAACGACCGTCGTTCAAAACGTGCTGCCTGTACAACTTAACGAGGAGTTTGTGGCGGCGTTGGCATAGCCACCTGCGTCGGCGTTGGCGTACGCCGGCCAAGGCGGCTCTCAGAGGAGAAGACGACAAAAGCCGACACGAGTCGGAAGTCGGATGAGCGCCGAATGCAGTATCAGGTATCACATATCGCCCTCCGGCCTGGCTCCGTTTGAGAAGCGAAGAGAGCCGCCAGGACGGCGAGACGCGGTGCGAGGAGGACCGGAAAGGAGGACATCGTCGGGGAAGAGAAAGAAGAAAGGGACCCCGACGAGTCGATCCCAGATGCTGTCCGTCCGGCACACGTATGGGGGCCACGCATTGGCCTCCCGTTTCAGTTCCAATTAAAAATATAGTTAGAGTTTACAAGATCATTCATCTCGTCCTCTCTCTCCGCTTTGGGACGACCTGAACCCTACAAGTTTTTTATTCGGCAAGCCGGATTGCACTGACATGACTCTCTGGTGAAGCGCTTCAACGAAATTTGCCTTCGTCAAATTTGCCATTTCTCTTTTACCTAAATTTTCCTCGTTTCGCAAAGGAATAGAATAAAACCGTGGACAACAACATGCGTCAGACAGCGTCAACGCCTCGCTGAACACAACCCTGAGATAAGAGCCCGTCGCACATTCCCACGGGTTTGTGGTCATCGCCAGCGGGATGAGCCGACCTTCGATGCTATCCAGATTCCCCCGAAACAGCAAGGCCGCAACTGGTCAATCACGGAAAGGCTTTTCGGAGACAAATGACTCTGACCTTCAGACGCCAGAAAAGTGAACCGGCGTCTTCTATGACGAGCTGACACCTCTGGTCGTTCCCAGAGACGGCTTGTCCACAAGCGCAGTGCCCGGGGGTCAGCTGCCTGGCGACCAAGGACCTTGGCAGGATGCTGAGCCGGGGAGCCCACTCTTTCCATGAGAGGGACACTGCTGGTGACATCGCCTTGGCGAGAGAGAAACCTTCCCTCTCTCCCTCGTCCATGAGGGGAGAAAAAGGACACTGAAGCTGGAAGCGGTGTGGAGAGTCAGGACGCAATCTCGAAAGAACGATGCTGCTCACCACGAATGCTGTAAATATGTAATTAAACAAGTCCGATGGAAACAATCTTTGCCCGCCTTTGCACTTCGACAGCATGATTCTCTGCGCACCACGCACTGGCAAAACCAGGCGGACCCCAAGTTTTCCAGCTTCAAGAAGTGCTGGCAACGAATCCGAGAAAGTAACGGCAAGGCGGCAGCTATACTCTTGGGTACGCCATAGCATCCAATCATCCGATAAGTGACTTCTTTCAACTGAAGGAGACCAAGCGAAAACTTCCAAGAGAATGTCGCCGAACCTGAACCTGTCAAAGAAAGCTTTCACTTCATGAAAAGTGTATGCTCAACGCAAGCACTGGGGAACAAGAATGCGAGTCAATTATTGGTGACAGCAATGGTGATGGCCCGGATGGCAAGTTTCGAAACGAAGAACTCGGAACGAAAGCTCCTGATATGAAGACCAAAAAACCTCCTGATGTAGCCAGGACAGTCCATGATTCGCCAGTACAGCTTGTGCTTCAATTCTTTCCTGTGACTAAGTATGGATCGACAACAGGACCTTCAAGTCCGAATGGTACACCGGCTTCCCATAGTTGGAGTACAGCGTGACTTCAAACTCGGCTTTCTCTTTCGCCTGCCGGACGTTTTCGACTAGCAATGGACAGAGGAGTTGAAGTGCTGTGTTTGTGACCGATGGCTATCGGAACTGGAAAAAAGCTCCAAAAAAGGATGGCGGACTGCGGCTCAATTCGAACGGTGCGGCGCACAAGTTGTGCCAGGTCTCATGGGCATCCTTGAAACAGATGAAGGAAAAGGGCGCCTCTTACACCTCTTATTTAGAATCACTGTTCCTTGACCTTGCATTCACTGCAGTACAATGACTGCTGAGCCAATAAATGTATATTGCCGTGTACGTGGCTGAGTAGAGACGCACCCGACTCGCACGCAGAGGCCCCAGGTTCCATTCCTGAGGGCCACAAAACTTTTATTGTTTGGTTGTAATAATAGTTTCTTCAACATCCGAGAAGCTTGTCGTTTAGAATGTTCAAAGGCCAAACATTCAAGTTTGAACGTTCACGAAACCCGTGCGTCTACAAAAGGCGCCCTGTGTAGCTCCACGAAGTCAGTTCTTCGCCAGCGCTCGATCCCGCTACTACGCCGACATCGACGTAGTAGCAGGATCGAGCGCTTGCAAAGAACTGACTCTGCAGCTGGTCCACAGCAATAACAGCTTGCTTATAATCTAAAAGAAAGTATATCAACCAAAGAAGCTATTTTCTTGGCCCTTCTCATTAAACTAGCTGAGCCTCACTGTTCAGAAAGAGGTTGTACAGGTCCCTACAAGCTTCAAGCACAGAGAATACAACAAGTATCTGTGTCCAACGAACAATACCTGGCAACTGTTCTCGTCGCTCCATCTACCGTAAAAGCAACGACAGTAAACAGAAGTCGGTACACCGCATACTGCTATGACAGAGGGAAGCTTGACCCAAACGCTGGATCTTTCAAGTAACTCCACTTTTACCCACCAGACTTCAGAGAGCTGACTAAGTGGGAGGAGGTCGAAAAGTGCTTCTACGGCCACGAGTGTCCAGTTGGTGGGGACTGCTGGGGCTCAGAAGCTGCAAAGTGCCTTGACCAAAGAATTTTGAACTCTGCAAAAGTAAAGGAATACTCTGGCAACAATGAGGACTGGCTTGAGTTCACCCATCACAGTTGTGTCTTAACCTGGAGATACGGAGTTCATGACACTGAGCTCCTCTTATATCTCAAGAAGGGAAAAGATGGGAAAGTTTGCCAAACAAAATAGACCAAAGCTGGAGAAGAAATCGATCCCTCCTTTCTATGGAGCGAGCTGGACACCAAGACTTCCATGCTTTTTGGGAAACTTGGAAAAGAACTTTAAAGTAAACTGCAGTTTCTTGACACGTAGCCAAAAAAAAAATATTACTCCACATTCTCCTGACGAATATCACCTAAAAGTTTATAGGTGATACAAAACTGTGTTAATAATTTATTTTCTAGGTCAGTACCCAGTTGCAGTACTGATGAGCCTATCATGCATGGTCAAATATGGAACCGAGGACTTCATCTCCCAAATGGCGAGTGATGTATAAGCTAAGCTGAAGAACTATAAATGGCTTGAAAAATATAGAAAAGCTCTAACAAAACACTAATTTGTGTCTTCAAAAAAAAAAATGTCACAAAAGCAATGCAAGTGGCCTTTAGTGGCACTCATTTGGCTGTTCCTCAAGATGCCTTGTTTTGTTGATTTATGAAGGGTTACGTATCAACGGCTCCTACAAATCACAAAACTGTTAGCGTGAACAAGGGATTGTAGTTTTTTCTGTATTTTTTACGTTTGAAAGGCTGTTGTCAAAACTCATAGTGTGCTGAGCGAAACATAAAAATGTTAGCTTATCTTTATTCTGGTAAGCTTGGTGAGCACAAAATGTGCCTTGCATTCATTGCGCCTTCATTATGCATATGTTATCAGTTGTCGTGAGTGGTTATGAAGT
The DNA here is from genome assembly GCA_037355805.1 of Ixodes ricinus. Classification (NCBI taxonomy): domain Eukaryota; kingdom Metazoa; phylum Arthropoda; class Arachnida; order Ixodida; family Ixodidae; genus Ixodes; species Ixodes ricinus. The sequence goes on from JAZHYW010040113.1 coordinate 96,011, forward strand.
GCTATGGTCTTTTCGGGCGCACTGCAATAACAATGCACTCTCTTTTTTTAAACGACGAAGGCAAGTTTAATTTGGTAACTTTTAGTCCCCTATGTGGTGCATGTTGACCGGTGTTAAGCACTGTGATGTGCACGAAGGACACCGTGTGGTATTTTTTAATGGACACGCCGGAATCCGTGCAACGCAAGCCCCGTGGCCAAGCAGTGGGGTATAGAAGAAGAGCATGGGAGGACGACGGCCAGTGTTGGTTGGCAGACCGGCGTTCGGAGGACCAGTGGTCACGGCGGCTAAAGTACGACAAAAGGGACCAGAAGGAATAGGGCGCGGAGGTGAACCCTTCGCGCGTCCAGACCCGAGGTTCGCCCCAGACCTCCACCAAGTCCTCCTGCAGTTGCCCGACAGCCATGTCCAATTACAGCTGCGGTCATAACCTCTCCACGGTCACTACGTCGGCCCTTCAAGAAGACGCTGGTCCTGGAACGCCAAAGCTGAGGCATCTTTCCAGAGGTTACTACGCCCACGACACTCCACTGATCCAGGACTTCCACGCCGCCGGCCGCATCGCCACGAACTGGTGAAAACTTTTATGAACTGCGCTTCGGGTGTTTCTCCTAACGGTGTATTGGAACGATAGCGATTGTGCGAGAGATCATTTTGTGTTAAGGGACAATTTAGTAATTAGTGCGGTATAATGTATCTCCTCTAGATCATTTCTTGCATATCTGTATTCTTCTTCTTTTGTTCTTTTTAATAGAGTGATTTTTGTCTTTTCCTGGTAAAATGGCTTCGTCTTCTTTCCCTGGGATTAATTCCCAGTGTGTAATTTAATCATTAACCATAACAAAGTTTAGTCCCCGTCACTCAGAACCTTAACAAGCCCGCACCTGCTGCAAATATTGATCTGCACCTTTGTTAATTTTCAGTGTTTTATGTGCCATGCACTGGTCGAGGTTCTCTAAGCACTCCCCACATGTGCCAATCTGCGTGTGCCGGGAGTGCGCGCCGATCGGGTCTCTTCAGCCACATATGCCTTATATTGGTTTGGCCAGCGTTTAGCAGTTTCACCTAAAATGACGCTCGATCTAGATCGCTCACTCACTCAGACGGTTTTCAAACAACACCCAACCCTATAACTTATCCTGTGTTAACGGGATCAATGCCATCCGTGATGTCCAGTATATTTAAGGAACTCCTTGTTCTGGACATGCATTTAAAACTTGACATTATTTAGATCCGTACACTTTAGTGTTTCAGCATTGTTCTGAAGACTAGCTTATGATTCCTAATGCCATTGCAACATGGTTTTCTGCAAAAAGTTAGAATACTTTTTTTTATCATAGCTGAGACTCAGAGTGATGAAGGTTTTACCAGTGGTTATTTTCGGCGGTACATTTGTCCGTGGGCAAAATTTATTATATCTTCACTTCAAGCTTACTTACAAAAGCTTTAATAATTTCTATTTCAGTGTCTAGACTATTATTCAAGGAATTCATCCCCTCTTGTATCTAACCGCATTTTCAGCACAAGAAAACACTTCCGGCTGTTAACTGTGTTTTGTGTCCTAATCCTATCTCAGTAAAAAGGTGCTTAGTTCTTTGTTACGTAGAAAATGCTATACTTTTCAGGACCCAGAGAAGATATCTGTGTACCCGGACGTCACGTACACTGGGGACCATCCTGCATCCTCCAGCGGCACAGGTGCGAAGGTCAAGAGCTTGACACCTCCAGCTCTCAACATCTCGGAGGCCGTTGAGTTGGCGTTTTGTGCCTATTGGGAATTTAACACAGAGTACGCCCTGCTAATCAAGAATACTTTTCTTCTCATGGAAATTTTGTTTGGGTTGAACCCATTCCTACCCTAAGTAACAGCAGAGAAAGCTGCAATAGCAATTCGTGTTTAGCTGCCGTGAACTTCCAGATTTATTTTTGTTTTTTCTACTATGCAGTAACAGCAGAGTATGAACTACTTTGATATTGTTGTGTTAAATCTGTTAGTTTATTGTTTTTCTTTGTGTCTAATGAGATGGCAGTGTGCAAACAAGTTTGCTCTGTTTGTGTGAACACCATTAGGTTTTCTTTCTTTCACATATAAGGCAAAGGCCATATGCAAACTAGTTTCATATGTTGACATTAACACTGTTATTTCCTAATTTTTTTTTTTTTTATATAAGACTCCAAATTAGATGAGTAGGGTTTGCACTAACTCTAATATTTCTGATAAAAAGGTTCGGCAATGTGTAATGTGGTTTACTTGTGTCCATGTTACTCTCATTTTTTTGTGTATGCTTTACGTTTTTGCATGTTGCGGGTTTGTTTGTGGGGGCATCTTGAGCAGTTGATAAATACATGGACGTTGATAAGAGCCTTCAGGTGCAGTTCAGTAACTTGTATTCTAATACAAGAAAGACTGTGATAGCTAGGGGTGATGATTTAATTCCCGTGGGGTTATTATACAATTCTTATCAAAATAGAACGGAAATTCGCATGCAAGACTAAAGTGAGTGCAAGAAAAAAGAGATCCAGTCACTTCCCTGGCAGGAGTCACGTGAAATTCGGAAAAGAATACATTGACTCCTTTGTGAGGGTCACAAAAATCCAATAATTCCAATAAGGGAGTCGTCCAACTCCATTGTAGTTTAGAATCAGGTGACTCTCATGAAGGGGTTGCACGATTCTAGCAAAACTGGAGTCTCCCGATTCTACGCTGAGAGAATCCACTGACTCTTGGGGGAACGGGGGGGGGGTGTTCCCATGATTCTAGAAAAGAAATTATCCAATGCTTCCTATGAGGGGGTAGTCCGATTCATCGACCAGTGGAATCTGGTGACCACCGTGAAGGGGTTGAGTGATTCTAACAAAATCAGAGTCCTGTGATTCTGTTTGAGAGAATCCACTGACCCTCCTGAGAGGTTCAAATGATTCTAGTAAAAACAATATCCAATGATTCCTGTAAGGGGGTCCTCTGACTTACCGTAAAATCCCGTAAGGACGCCCACCCAAAATGAAGAGATAAATGGTGAAAAGCATGGGGTGGGCTATCTTTGGGGATGCCACAGCAAAAATATATCAAAAATTAATGATACGCGCCGGGGCACCCGCTACAAACCACGTGATGCGGGAACTGATACCGCAGATTGCGGACACGGCAAATTTGCATTTCACGATGCGATAAACACGTGGGAATTCGCTACAAACTCCTGTGTCACGGGAAAGGATACCGCAAGTGGCCGACGCAGCAGATTCGCGTTTCACGGTGCGAAGGACTCGCGGAAGCACGCCGAGGACTCGCATCTCACGGGAACGGATACCGCAGATCGCGGACGCAGCAGAAACACATTTCACGATGCAAAATACACGCAAGAACAACTCGCGCGTGCAGATCGCGGACAAAAACACGGGAACCCGCTACGAACTCGGGAACGGATACCGCAAATCGCGAACGCAGCAGATTCGCATTTAACGATGCAATATACATGCGGCAACAAACAGAGTGTTACACGAGCCGATATCGCGCGCAGATCGCAGACAAAAACGCGGGAACCCGCTATGAACTCGCTTCTCGGACACACCGGTACCGCCGATCGCGCCGTTGATATGCGATTCCCGTCGGAAATCGCTTGACGTCCAACGGGAATCGGGGGGTGGGCGATGTTTCGGAATTTTTATGTTACAGATATTTAGCCTGAAAAACGGGATGGGCGATCTTTCGGGGAGGGCGCCCTTACGGGATTTTACGGTAATCAAATTTTGGAATATGGTGACTCTCCTAGAGCGGTCGCATGCCTCTAGCAAAGTCGGAGTCCCCTGATTCCACCGCAGAGGACCCACTGACTCTCGTGGAGACGGAGTCACTTGAGTACTCCAGGCAATAAAAGGGTCACCTGATGCCACTAGCTGATAGACTCATCAAATTCCAGTGGAGACAGAGTCCAGTGACTCCACTGAGCGCTGGAATCATCTGACACTTTTAAAGGTGTCACCACAGGGACAAGCCTAGATAGACTCCCCTAAAACAGTCAAGGTGACTCTCCTTTCTTTTTAAAGTGTAAGCCACTCTCCTTGGCAGATTGTTGCCTGTACTTAGGGTTCCGCGTTTTCGGTTTTTATTTTTTCAAAATTCGGCGTACTTTTTTCGGTGTTTATTTTAAAATTCCATTTTCGGTTTTTTTCGGTGTATATTTATTCCCCAAAAAGTTTACAGTTTTTTTTTTTTCGGTGTATATGAAGGAAACATTATTGGACACCGGATCAGATGATCCTTGTAGCTGTGATATTTGTGATCACTCAAAGAAGAACGGCAGATACACTACATACGTGGTCTTCGCTGCAACTTTCGTCAGGACACACCTCAAAATCGCGAAATTCGCGGGCATAATCTTCAGCGCGCTTCTTTTTGCTTCCCATTCTGACGACGTGACCGTCTGTAGTGATGACTGTACAGGAATTAGCGGAATGCCAAAAAAATGCATTGTATTTATGTTCTCAGCCAGAGGAATGTTTGTGAGAGGGTGTTATGAAAGGTATTAAACGGCTTTCCTCGATTTAGGACCGGGAACTTGACACACTAAGCCCGATCACAGAAAGGACACAGATGTCCCGCGAATGCCAATCCAAGACCTCTTTTGTTGCATGTTGAACTTTGGAAGAGGGCGGGCAATCACGAAGACGTCACAAATGTCGAACCTTGCGAAACCCTCTCTCTCTCTCTAGGCCCCCCTCCCCACCCACCTCGATGCGGCCCTAAAAAGTGACCTTTTTTGGTTAAAATCGAATTTTAGAAAACGGATTAGACATACTTTTATCGGTTTTTATCGGTTTAAACCGAAAACTCCGAACCTACAAACTGACCTTTTTCGGTTAAAACCGAATTTCCGAAAACGGATTCGGCGTACTTTTATCGGTTTTTATCGGTTCAAACCGAAAACTCCGAACCCTACCTGTACTGTAGAAAGTGGTCGTCACTTTTACAGCAATTTTCTTGTCAATTTTGACGAGCCCTCAACGTCAACAAAAAAGACAGCGCTTCCGCCGTCAAAACGGGGAGAGGGGGAGAGCGTCGAGGAAGCACAAGAAAACAAACAAAATGTGCGCGGTGGTAAAACGCCCCTATTAGCTGCCACTGGGTACATGGGCGTACCAACCGGGGGGCAAGGGGGACGCTTGCCCCCCCCCCCCCCCCCCCAGTTCTCAGTGTGGGGAGGCAAGGCATGTGTTTTGCCCCCCCCTGAAACAGCCGCCACTCGGCAGGGCAAACGCTGGTCGGCGGCGCCCAAGGGATACCTAGGGCACCGCCCCCGGCCCTGGGGGCGGGGGGTGGGGTCTGGGTAGCCCCCCACTCAAAAACAAGTTCGTACGCCACTGACTGGGTACATCATCCGACTGACAACCAACCGCGATGCGATAAAGTTTGTGCGTTGTTGCGTTACTAAGAGACTTCTCACCCCTTACACTCCGGCTGGGCCTGCCTTGGCTGGCGCGGCAAGCTGGCGCGAAGTGGCAAAGCCTCGAAGAAGCGTCTTTGTATGTTCTCGACATTTAGTTTTGCGAGTTGAAAGCGTGCTTGGAAGCCGGGTAGGATTCACGAAGTGGTTTCCTGGCACGTAGCTACAGCGGCTACAGTCGCAAACCAAGTGCACCCAATAAAGGTAAGTCTACCATTTACATGCATTCGTTCTGTGCCGAGTTTTGAGAGGCATGGGCCTGCTAGTTGAGGACGTGCATTCTTTTTTCTTGTGTTTATGTCAGTTTCCTTGCTTTTGTATTTGTGATATAGAGTGCGCAGTACCCCATTCTCTGAGAGTGCAAGTGGGCACGAGATCACATCTTTGAGACATGTTTGCACAGAATGAGCGCTGCTTTCAATATGTACAGCTAGCACCAATCAGAGTGTAGTGACCGCTTGCAAAGAGAAGAGAAGAAAGAGGAGAGGTCACGAGGACCCGGCAACCAGGATTGTGAGCAGCGGAGACGAGACGTTCAGAACCACGTACGCCATACTGTAAATATTGTAAATAAAAAACGTGACGAAGAGGAACACACCTCTACAAAAGCAACAGGTCCCGATCGTTTCCCCAAAACAGGTTTCGTGGACACCTTTTCGTGGACAGACGTGTCATGGACATGCTTGTCGACACTAACGTTCCAATGACACTCGCTACGCTAATTGAACGATATAGGGACATTTCGTCGCAAGTGTATCCCACCTGTTCACTCCGCTTACATAAAAAAAAAATGAGGTGTCGATAAAACAATCTGTTGATCAAGCAATCTGGTGATGAATCATTGCGTGTCAATGAAACGATCTGTCGATGAAACGTTGTTCGACTGCAAGATCAACATGCTCGCACTTGTTGCCGGCTTCGCTCGCACAACCGATCTACGAACTTCGCCGTCAGAGCGAGCGCTGGGCTTCAAGTGCCGGGCTCCGTGAATGAGAAATTGTATGAAGTCGCAAATATCTGGACCTACCAGATCCGAGCAGAACGGCGCCGCGAGGCGTATACGTCACAGCGACGTAGGAACGCGAGAGCCAGTTGCCATGGGTACTGCCGCACGGCAGTATATATATGTATATATACATATCTTGAAGGAACCAGGTGTTTTGAATTAGCATAATCCCTTGACGTCATGGGCCACGTGATGTAGCCAAGGTGTGTCAATATTTCGTTTTAAGTAACCAGTCTTGGAAAAGGTCTGTCCCAGGCCGAAACGTCGACTGACTTTACGAATAATATAGGAGATACTCGCTAACCAGTAAGCATTTTTTTAATTGCTTCTTCATTGCGGCTGTTTTTGCTTTGATTGAAAGAACAGGAAAACAAAGTGTTCATTTAAAGACTGACAAAGGTTCCATCAGGCTTGAAATGTTTCTCTGCGTGCACAACCTGCTTATTGACGACCATCTCCTCCTTAAGGGCACTTATTTTTTTATATATATATATATATATATATATATGCTCTCCAGTGTCCCTGGCACAGTGAGGACACTGGTGTTTCACATCGGAACCAACGATTTCGCGAACCACGGAGCCAAAAGAACCTTGGAGTGGCACGGAGAGCTCATCAACGCTGCTCTCAGTCGGTGCCCTTCTGTTGAGCAGGTTTACGTCACCCTCGTGCTGCCCCGATTCGTGAACCGTCGCCGGGGCGGGAGGAACAATCGCGCCTTCATCACCAGATTCAACTGGGAGGCGAAGGAGTTCAATGACGCTGTGAGAGAAAGGCGTCGTCGTTTCCAGAGGGTCTTCTACCTAAACCAGGGATTCCTCTCTCTACCTCCTGCTCAGGTCCTGGCAGCTGACGGGCTCCATCCGAGCTTAAAAGGCGTCGCGCTCATGTCGCAGCACCTCAGCGAGGTAATGTACGAATGCCGGCCCAGACCGACTGACGGTTGGTCTCCGGGTTTTCGCCTCGACGAGCCTGCGCGTGTACGCCAACCTTCTGCAAGTAGTTCAGTGGTGCCTGGGGACGCAGCACAGCAGGCCACCTCACCCCTTCCTACGCCACACCCTAGGACCAGCGGGCGTGACCAACACTCCTCAACAGCCAAGCCCACCCGTCGCCCCCGTACCCGACTCCAAGCACGGAAGACGCTTTTCCGGGGTCGCCTGCGTCTCCACATCGGCGCAAGATGCTCGACGTAAGGAGTGACTGCGTCCGAAGTGAGGAACTGTACACTGAGTTTAAATCCCCCTCCTTTCTAAAACTATGTAAACTATCAGACAAACGAACTCGTCACGAGATGCATGCCACTAACCTCAAAACTTACGTTGATGCGGGTGTACCACCAAAAAGCTTATCTCTCCATTTCCCGTCATCAATGCATGGGCTATGCCAAACCGATCTCAATGATTGGAACGCTGTTTTAAAAAACGCTTCACTCAAACGAAGAAATCTGGCGGCCCCAGAGAACGTCCATAGAGTACAATACATTTGCACCCTCTCAACAGCGAAGTGTTTTTAAAAAGCAGTCCCACATTAACGAAAGTTTGGGGTAGTGATCTGCAACATTTTTTTAGCACAGGAGCCAGTTGGGTACCCAGAAGTACAAAAACTGGAGCAGCACACTCATCCGACAAGTCGTGCACATACGTTTCCTACAAGCATTGGCGCGGCCATTGCTGTTTACAATTTTGGATAATAACGATGATAGCAACGAGACTTTTTGCGATTTGCTAGCCCATCTGTTGGCAAATACGTAGGTATGTGACGTTTCAAGTGACGACACTGCCGGCTGCCTGCTGCCATTTCACCGTCTGCCACGTGCACGCCGAGATCACTTGCATTTGTTTACTACCTTTTGTTTGGCCTGTTGGAAAGATGCCGCCTCCCATTAAAAAGCATAAGTTTTTGACACTTCAAGAGAAGTCTGCGATCATCGCCGAAGCTGCGAAAGGCGGAAGGAAGTCGGATATTGCGGAGGAGTTCAATATCCTGTGCAGCTCACTTTCTACGATTCTGAAATCCAAGGACAGCATCGTGAAAAGTATTAGGTGTGCTTGGTTAGACCACCCCTGCCCCCCCTTCCCTGCCCCTCCCCCCGTTGAACCTTGGTGCCCAGTCAGACGACACAATCGCCTTTTGCGCCAAGATACCATTTCAAGGAGTATGTACTCCTTGAAAGAAAAAATAAACTGATTGATTGATTGATTGTCCATTTTTGCGGAACCGGAATTCACACTAGAATAAAAAAAGTTTCTTCCCGGCGGTTTTGTTATTGCGGGGTCGACTGTACTAATGACTTGAATTTCTAACGCACAGGCAAGAAGCTTTGCATGTACCAGACGCCGCTGTAGTCGGGGCAGACTCCGCCATAGTCTCAAAGCACCGTCTGGCAAAGTAAGCAATCAACTATCCTGCAAACCCTGTTGTTTTTTTGTTGCTTTTTTACTTGTCAGATTGGTAAGCATATATTGTGAAATTAGGCTACGTGCTTGGTTAGAACATGTGTACTAATGAATCGAATCTCTAATGCGCAGGTGAAAAGCTCTGCACACTGCACAGACATTACAGCGCTTATGCACCATCTGGCAAGGTATGCAATCAACTATCCTGAGGACACCGAATTTTTTTCTCCTGCCAGATTTTTAAGCATAATTTGTGAAATTATCTAGGTACTTGTTAGGTCATGTGTACTAATAACATTTCCTAACGCACAGGCGAGAGCCTCTCCACACATGACACAGCCGTCACCACATTGTCGGCTCAGGTACACCCTTCTGTTCATTCCTGTGGACGCTGCAGTTTTATGTTTTGCTGTCATGCTTGCCAGACCCCTTTGCATAACCTGTACAAATATGAAAAACACTACAAAATTCCTTCCATTCAAATATTCACAATATTAACATCCCACGTGTAAGCCAGAACTGTTTTAAAAAATTTGAAACATTTAACGCTCTACGTGTGTACGTCTTTCGCAGTCACGCTCGGGATAATGTTGATATTTCAACTTCAGACTTCAGGTGGAGATTTTACTTGTACCCACACATTCTGCAATGCTCAGTTCATCCTGAGAAAAGATGTTGTGAGCCATGTAAAGCAACACATTTCTTCTGGTGTTGTTACACCATGCTGTTTTGTCAACTGTGACAAAGTGTTTTCAAATGCAGACTTTCACATCTCATGTGAGTCGCTGCCACGGTAGCAGCATGCATCAGGTACAATGTGAAGGAGAGCATCTTTCAACTGATGTCAGTGCAGAAGTGCTTTCTGCTATTGACAAACCATCATCTTCAGAAGAAGCCAGCTCAGTTTCCATGTCTTTGCAGACAAATAATGCAGCACTGTTTTTAATAAAATTGGAATCTTTGCACCTGCTACCGTCATCCGTGGTGTATAATATCAGCAGTGAAATCTATTCGATAAATTCACTCTCACAAGATGGCAGGCTGCAGGAGGTAAATGCCGAAGCATCTGCCAAGATTTTGTCAGAGTAGTAAAGAAGCACCTTTCAATTCAATTGACGGTGTGCTGGGTGAATCATCACATTCTCTTCCCTGTCGCAGGTCAAGGTGGCTCAACATGACACCAGAGGTAACGCGTAGTGCGAGAGCTCCAACCAGGTGCCACCACCAGAACGGGAAATAAAAGCGTTCCGAGTGGTTACAGCCGCAAGCTGTGCTGTAACCACTAACTCGGAAAGATGAAGTCGGAAGGGAGACCTACTTTTTATTTTCAAAATAGCTTTGAAACGTTGACGTCAGTTCCGGTATAGAAGGAAAAAGCAGTTGTGAACTTCATAGTAAGTGCTTTCATAGGCATCGTATAATTCCCACTCTAACTTCAGGTAAGTACCATTCGTCAGAACTGGTAATTTTGACCGCAGCTTGGGGGCGCGTCTATAGAAGCGCTGCACATTCTTTGCTGTTGGGAAGTGCGTCTTTAGACGCCCGCTTGTTTTATTGCAGAGGGGGGATGCGCCATCTATCCGCGTACATCAGAAACATTTTCAGTTCTAAAAACAATGAATAGATGGCAGCACAAAAGAAAGAATAAAAGATTGGAGACCTCTGTATAACACGTTTGACTGTTCGTTTGGAAAATGACGTCCAGCTAACGCCGGCGTCCTTTGACTGACGAAGAAATTGCTGAGCTGCTGCGAAGTACCGACGAGGACTCCAACTGCGATGTCGCTTTCTCGAGTTCAGATGAATGCTCCTCGGGATAAGACACGGAATTTGAAGACGACGCAGCAGAATATTTGCTTACGGCAACACCATCGACTTCGGGGTCTGCTAAAACCTGGTAAGACAATGGCACGGTGCGACTCATTTCAATTTGTGGGAAGTGCTGGAGTTCACCTTCAACTTGTTGATGAGAGACCACTCAACATCTTTGAATACTTTCTTGATGACAAAATATGTCAACTGATAGCGCACAACACAAACTTGTACGCATCACGAAGAATCCTCAAAAAGAGCGCCTCTGGCAAAATGAAGGCGAGAAGCAGAGAACAAGATTGGATAGCCACAACAAAGGAAGAGGTCAAGCTCCTTTTTGGTGTCTGGATTTTGCAGGGGATCGATCAAAAGCCCACCCTGAATTCATACTTCACGTGACAAACTTTATTGGAGACTCCAATATTTTACCAGCTTTTCACAGGAAAAAAGTTCTGCCTACTTCTAAAGTACCTGCACTTCGCAGACAACGGGGCGGCAGTGCGAGAAGATATGCTGAGTACAAGACTCTGCAAGATTGGCCCCATCCTTGACCATCTCGTGGAAAAATTCCAGCAGGCCTACACGCCTCAGAGGGCTATCTGCATCAACGAGAGCCTTTTCCTCTGGAAAGGACGACTTGGATGGAAGCTATACATCCCTATGAAAAGAGCAAGATTTGGAATGGAATCTTTCACACTGTGCGAGCCAGCAAGTGGATATGTGTGGAATATCATTGTCTACACTGGAAAAACGATAAGGTATGAATGCAAAATCCCCGGAGTTGAAGCATCAAACTTGACAAGCCGTCCCAAGTTTTGCTCGCTCTTTCACAAGATCTCCTCTGCAAGGGTTATTTCCTGCACATGGACAACTATTATTGCTCGCCAGTGCTTTTTCACCTCTTGTGCAAGTTGAAAACTGATGCCGTTGGAACTTGCAGGGTGAACCGTAAGGAAATTCCAAAGGAATTTCCTTACGGTTTACTTGAAAGACATGAAACAAAAGGAGCTGGCAAAAGGCGAAACATTTGTGAAGTTTCATGGAAAGCTCTGCATAGTAAAATGGATGGACAAAAAACATGTGCTCATGATAAGCACCGTTCATGATGGAGAGATGGCAAGCGTGACCACCGATGCAGGAAAGAAAGTGCTGAAACCAAAAGCCTGTGTGGACTACAACAATGGAATGGGGAGCATTGATCTTGCTGACCAATGTGTCATGATGTTCAGTATGGCCAGAAAGAGACTAAAAAATACTACATAAAAATGTTCCGGCACCTAATTGATGTAACCATCTTCAATCGCTTCATCCTGTCGGCAAAGCTGGGATCTGCTACAGACCAGCTGACGTTTCGGTTGAACCTTGCAAATAGCCTCTACGAAACCTATGGACGCTCAAGCATCACAGTAGCAAAGATTGCTCGTCCACCATCGAAGCCCTCTCCGGCACACCTCTTGGGACGACATTTCCCCGATTTCAATGAAAAGTCGAGCACCAAGAAGCATTTTCACAAGAAGTGTGTGGTGTGCCTTGCACACAACCAAAGAAAAGAGACGATATACTGTTGCAAAGACTGCAGTGTGGCTCTTTGCATCACATCGTGCTTTATGAAGTACCATACGAAGACCAACTTCTAAATGTTCATTGAACCCTGTAAATTGATGTAAATAAATGTGTTCTAGCTTCTGAGAATATTGTGATAGTTTCTAGAGCTAGAGGCTGTTTACAAAAAAACTGCCCATTTTGCAAAACTTTTTGGTCAGAAAAGTACCCAGTTAAAGGGCAACTCCGCTTCATTTTTCATATTTAGAAAACTATGCAGCCCTCTTCAGTATCATATAGGAAGACCCCATGTCAAATATTACGATCTAATTCCGTCCATATATTTAATAAACTGGCCAGCAAACTTTCAAATGAGCCAAGTCGCCGAAATCTGCCAACTCTAGCGTGCGACGTGAGGCGCAATCGTCAGCGCAGTCAATGCGACGGAGTTGGAGCGGCCAACTTTGAGCCACTACGTCAGAGGCATGACTACGTCATTCTCACGTTTTGTTTGTTTTTACTTCTCAGAGCGAAATTGAACGATGACGTCATGAGTTTCTCCTCCCGGTGTTGGCTGAACAGCGTCCACGTGATCACCGTAACGCGGATGCGCTAGTTTGCGCTGCCCTGCGCGCTTATCGGTCTGTTTCTCCGCTCCCCCTCTCCTCTTTCGTCTTCTCGCCTTCCCCTCTCCCCGGGCCATCACCGTCCACGCCATGCGAAGCGACCTGCCCGCGTCGCGTGTCCTGTACCGCGCCCCCACGAACGTCACAAGACCACGTGGTTCGACGTGACGTGGCCATGACTCTGACCACACGAGACCAATGTTGCCTGACGCAACCGAAGTTTCGGTTTCGGTATCAGCTGATGTTTAAATTAAGATTACACAAATAATATTCCACATTTCGCGAATCCGAAGACGTAGAGCTGTTTAGTAGTGTTTTGTGAAATGGAATCACATGTAAGCCTAAATTTTTCGGAATTGAGCGGAGTTGCCCTCTAAGGAATTAAATTTGGTTCAGCTTTTTAATGCTTTGCAGTCATTCCATGTAACTTCTGGATTGCCACCATGTATTGCTCATGACATTTTGGAAGGAATCGCCCCATTTAATTTCTCACCGGTTGTTCAGTATCTTGTTCATAAAAGAAAAAGGTTTAGTCAGAGAGCTGAATGGAAGAATCAAAAACATATCTCCGAGTAATAGTGATGCTGCAAGTAGGCCAGCCGGTCTTGTAAATGACAAGAGTTGTAAGGTGCACGGGCAAGCGATTGAAATATATTACCTCATAAAGCTGCTCCCCATTCTCATTCATGACAAGGTACTCGATTCTGAAAATCAGGTATGGAGCTTGTATTTGATGTGAAAGTTGATTGTTAATATTGTCATGTCTCCCCGACTCCATGTTACTCAAGTTGAGTACCTCAGGGTTCTAATAGATGAATATGTCACTGAAGGAGTTAGGCTCTTTGCAGGGGTACTGCTAAGACCTAAACATCCTTTTCTGAGTCACTACCCTGATTTGTGCTACTGCTACGGTCCCTTGGCACACTGCTCGACACTACAATTTGAAAGTAAACATTCATATGTACAAGCGCATTATCCGAAGCTCTCAAACTTTTAAGAACATCACTTTAACAATGTCCACTAAGCATGAAATGCTTCAGGCATACTGCAGGGCAGAAAATGTAATGCTTGATGATCTCATTCAAGAAAACTGCTTGGCGTTTCCGTCGGACCTCATTGACACCAAAATTGTCTATGCACTTTGTTCTGGATTTCCAGTGCCAGATTCGGCTGCACTGAGCCTTCAGATGACCTGCAAGGGTACCATGTATCAAGCAGGATCTGTGATCCTGTATTTTGAATGTGATTGCTTAAGGAAAGTAACGATAATGTGCCTCGTGTCTGTTGAAAGGTGCATTGGTTCTATTTGCACACCTTGCAAGAATTGGGTGGTAGAGGGCTTAAAGTTGTCACATTCATGAATCAGGATCCAGTGTGCATGAAATATGAACAACTTGTTCTTAGGAGTTCCTTAAATGTGTATGCCTGTGCATCTAGGAATGTTCCGACTGTAACCACGATGTTGATTTTATTCTTTATGTTTGATAGCATTCAGCTGTAGTGTTAGATAGTATATTTGGGCCCTCTAGCAGAGTTGATGTCAATAATCCACCAATGATTTGTATATTATTTTGGTCAGAGATTTCAAATAAACAAAGTTAAAACTTCGTGTTTTTTTTTTTTGCCAGAAAATAGAGTGAATTGCTTCGACAGTATGCAAATTAGTCCCCGAGCTTCCCAAACAAGAGCTTGCTAGCCTTGCTGCTTACCTAGAGTTGGAGGGCTATGCGCATGGAAAGGACCTGAATTACCTAGAGGCTGATGACCTTAAACCTCCAGATGTTTCATGTGCGGAAGCTCCTTCGAGGATTGAAAATGAGTGCACCTGCTGAGCCCCCCTAATGGCGTTAGTTCAAGTCTGGTGTCAAACCTGCTACTGTGAGCATCGACAAGCACCTCGCACAAATGGATTCAAGACTTCCACATCATTTGGTCTGAACTCCCAGCTGAACTTCTAAAAGACTGTAAAGAGGAAAGGAGACCCGACCCACAAACGAGGCGCCAGCTAGTGAAGATTGTTGGTACATCCATAGCGAAACACAACCTGTCGCCTGGGATGGCAGCTGTGAAGCATGTGGCACAGTTGATGGTAAGAAAATACCCTCTGTCATTTGCAGACCTTTCCTCAGCTGGGGACATCATTGGCGAAGGTGCTGTCTCTTAACTTGACAGTTGGCAACCTATCTTGAGAACAGGCGCCGACCTAATCGAAACTCAGAGCTCTGCTGAAGATCCCTGGAGAAAGAAGACCTGGTCCCTACAAAGAAACACAAAGGTCCAGTTGACTTGTATGGTTGCGTGGCATGGCAGCCCAACTCTCATCCAGAAATGCGGGAGAGTCTAATTGAAAAAAGGATCCAGCTATTGGAAAATAGGCCACCTAATCAAATTGATGTTTCCAAACTCAAGGCAGACACATACACCCTGCAAGCGCAAGGGCATAAACGAAAAGAAGCTGATGGTGCAGAGGTTGTGGGAGTTATGGCACAACCTACTTGAAGAGACCCACTTCTTCCATCATTAGAGTGGCTCGTTGGACTTTCTTTTTGTGAAATATTCATAAGCAAGCTAATGCAGAAAGGTTCGAAATTAATGGACCACATGATGAAGTCATCAAAAAAAGGGATGCGCGTCTTGCTCGAGACAGTGACATCTAGAGTCGACACGGAAGGTCAGCTTGTGCCAATGCACTACTTCGTCCTGGAACTGTTGTGTGGCTTCTTCGGTAAGGACAACAGCCAGGTAGTCTCCTTTCATACAGTATGTTGTTTTGTTAATGACTTAAGTAAATAATTACTTCTGTAATTTTATGAATTAGGCATTTTCACCTACCGTAAAATACCGAGCAAGCGCCCACTCAAAATTTTGAGATAATCATGAAAAAATGGGGGATGGGCGCTTGTCCGGTCATCAATTCTACATATAAATGTACTGTGCATATTTTCTCACATCTTACAAATTTGGGTATGGGCGCTTAATGTGGTATGGGCGGATGCACGGTATTCTACGGTACTTCTGATGCTGCCTTTCCAGGTAGACCTCCTAGTGTTCTTGTCATCACCATGGATATTCTGTAGTTTGCCGTAGCTATTTTTATAGCATAGTATCTTTGAGCTACATGAAGAACAGTAGTGACAAATCTAAATTAAGGCCCGCTGAAACTCTGTGTGTTATGGGATCTTATTTTTATACGTGTCCCATCGTTTCTGTGTTGCATTCAGGGGTTGCTAAATTTTGTTTGGCTTGTCAATTTTCAGCATGCAGCTGAAGGGACACTGCAAGGACTGCCACCAACACCGCACATAACTGTC
This sequence comes from Ixodes ricinus, assembly GCA_037355805.1. Taxonomy (NCBI): domain Eukaryota; kingdom Metazoa; phylum Arthropoda; class Arachnida; order Ixodida; family Ixodidae; genus Ixodes; species Ixodes ricinus. Next base: position 112,148 of record JAZHYW010040113.1, read on the forward strand.
CTAGGTGCGTAATGATGTCATTTACAAAACTTTTACTCAAACATAATATACTGTAAACGACTAAATTTTCGCAAGGACCTAATTTTCGCGAATTTCGCAAATCGCCTACGATTCGCGAAAAATAAGTCCCGCGAACAATTCGGGCAATATGTGAACGCTACGGAAGCTACACTCAATTCGCGAAAATTAGAACCCGCGAATAATTTCAAATTTTCAGCTTTGGCCCGATCCGCGAAAATTTGAGCCCGCTGAAAATTAAGTAGTTTACAGTATGTAAAATCAAGTTGTAAAATCGCGGTCAGGCATTTCGGTGGACAGTTTTCTTGCCATTCTTGATTATTACTTGCAGTCAACGATAGTAGAGTATGAAGGAAAAAGTATTTACAGAAAGAGGGAGTATGCATTGGGTCCAGTGTAGCACCGGCGTTAGCGGAAATTTACCTAAATTCTTTGGATTGTATTGTATCAGATAGGTTGTAGGAGTTGATGTCGGAGTCCTGTATTGTGAAAAGATATGTCGATGACATTTTGATCTGTTCTTTTCGGGAGGGATTATCTGACACTCTGGAAGCATTGATCAGATCGGCAGCCCCGGAACTGAGGTTTACGGTCGAACGACCCATGAATGGTAAACTGCAGTTTTTAGAACTTATGATTCACAATGAAAAAGGGCTATGTTGGGAATATGGAAAAGAAAACGCAAAACCGCTGCTATCAAAAAAGAGTTGCCATTCAAAAACAGTGAAAGCGGGTATTGTGAAGTCTTTAATCACAAATGCAATGGAGAGATCATGTACACATTTCTTGGCTGAATCAGTAGAAAGACAGTGGAGAAGGCTAAACGGTGCTGGTTATGAGGATGAATTCGTAGGGAAGCAGTTATCCGTAAAATTCGCAGACAAATGTAAAGGAGAACCAAAGCAAAGGCCAAAAAATAGAACTAGTGTAATTCCGTTTTATCACAAAATTTCTCACAACTTAAAGGCTTGTGCCAAAAAGTTCGATGTGGATCTGGTTTTTAGTTCGGATTACAAGTTGAGTAAGGTCACACCCTTCCACAAAAGTGTAAGGGAATGCACAAAAACGCATCGAGGAAAGTCTATTCCGTGTGACAATGGAGTGGTATATGAAATCCCCCTGGAATGTGGCTTTAAGTATGTGGGGCAGACGTCAAGGTGTATAAATGACAGATTGACTGAACACAAAAGAAACGTCAAAAACAATGTGGCTAATTCGGAAATAGCGAAACATGTTCAAGAATGTAATAATTGTATACCATGCTGGTCCGAAACAGAGATAATACACAGGGAGTTAAACGACATCAAAAGGGTTGTAAAAGAAACAATAAGAATGAAATCAATGGGCAACTGCATTAGTCAGGTGTCGTTACAACTTAGCAGCAGTGCAAAAACATTCTTGCGGATTTAAGAGTGTTGTAAAGTGGTTGTTGAATGTGAAAGGGTGTAAGTGGTTTCCTCTTTGTGTCTTCGGGTGGGGATCAGGTGGATTGGTATCTTTTGTTGCCAGGATGCTTTGGGATTGTGGGCCGGAGAGTAGAGGGGAGGGTGTGCTATGTATGCGAAGGTTCAGTCAATTGTCTTCCGGGAGAGGGGAGCTAGGGTGTGTTGCTTTGTGGAAAACGTCAAGATTGTTCAAGGTCGTTTGACAATTGTGGTGGAAAGAGATGAGACCTTTGTTGTCTTTTGGCTTTGGAGGTCGAGAAGGTCGAGAAGGTTCTGTGGTGAAGTTCGTGGAGTGTATATAAGAGGGTGACCAAATAAACTTGTCTTTAGCTGTGTTAGAGACGTGTCCTCGACTGTTCATTTTTCTTCTACTTTGGAACTTTCCTCTTTTCCTGCCTCAGTCTCGGGCTAAGAACAAAATGGATAATATATGTAGCAAGTTTCCTTTTGAGTAGATAGACCTGAAGAAGTATTTATCAGTTGGCTTGGACAGTTACTTTTCTACAACAAAGTTGGGCGAGTTGGTAGGAATTCATTCTCAGGGGGTGAGACAGGTGAAACAAGTTTTGGAGCAATGTTAGGAGCAGAAAAGTCGGGATTTTGGAGCAGCTTAGGAGCACAAAATTCTCGTTTTGGAACAGCTGTTTACGCATCTTGGAGCAACTTGGAGCAGAAAAGTCTACAGTTTGGAGCAGAAAATGTTAGAGCAGCTTACCAGCAACTGAAATCATAAAAAATCAGATTTAAATAAGATAAATCTTGTTTTTTTTCTTTTTTAATCTTTTTTTTTTACCCTGGTTCCAATACGTCATCAGCGCCGATACGCACCGAGATAAAATATAAAAGAACAAAAAAACGGAAAAGGCAAACCCGAGTCCAATGCATATAGATGAGGACAAGAAACACGGGCTTTTTGCAAAGTTAGGTGGGCACCAGGTACCCTAAGCTTATACGAACTGGTGCCAAAGTGCAATTGTAGTGCAAAACGTTCTAAAGCGCTGATTCGAGAGCATGAATAGGGAAGCACGGTTAACTAGAACCAGACATTGATCGGACGCTCGTAGAAAGCACGTGCAGATAGAAAAAACTCGCCACAAAAGTGAGTCCCAAGGTAAATAGTGAATTGGTAGAAAAACTATGAGCAGCACATGCATGCTAAATACGGGTGTGTGACCGATTAATTCGATTGTTCACGCACTGGAAGCACGTGTGGGATAACCGAAAGTACTCACGGCGACGAGCGCCGTCCATTTTGACGAGTAGATTACGGACACGAATGAACAATTGCACAATGGAGGCGCTCAATAAGGTTTACTCTCAAAACGAAAGAAATACTTGCTCATCTTGATAGCCCGTGCATCGTACCTCCCGCAGCCAGACAGAGACACCGCGTGACAGCACACCGGTAGCATGCAGTAAAAAATGACAGCAGAAAGTAGTAGGAAAATTGTGAAAAGACCACGTATCATAGGTATAGAAGGATACAACAGATGAAATCTTAGATTCCAGCGGTTGCTTGCGCCACCCTGTACCCGTGCCGTGTACTTTACTACGACGAGATTGAATGTTGCCAACCAAGCTCTCGTTTCCCGCTAAATCTAGAGTCGCCGCAAACGCTTTTTCTTTTTTTTTTTATAGTTATTTTGGCGCAGTGTGGCACAATTTCGACCAATTTCACGTTTTTGGCGCAACTAGGTGCAGAATTTTCAGTTTGTATCAAAATGGCGCAATTGGCGCAGATGTCACACCCCTGCAGTCTGGATATAGCACGAAAAAGAACACAGACGAAGGACGACTAGACAGGACGAAAACTGTCAATTGAGCTCTCGTCCTGCCGAGTCTTTTCGCGTTGTACCCACATAAATGCTACAATTTTTTTTTTTTTTTTTTTTATGGTGGGAGAAAATTTGCTTTTTTTCTCTGAACTTTTATGTTTGGTTAAATTCACTAAGCATTAGAAGTTTCAGATCACTTGCCTCCAGCTATTAGAAAAAGGTGGAAAATTGAGGCTAACAACTGCAGATGGTTTAGAAGGGCCATGCAGCGATTTTCCAGCGATGTGATTGCTGCACCATTTGCACAAGTGCGTACCCTGCTACATTTCGACAAAATGCAATGAATTTGCGCCAAAATATAGTTTCGCTTTAATATTACTTAATGCATAATAGCTGAAGACCCGCTAAGCAGCAGGATCGTTAGGTGTGCTTCTCTGAATTTTCAGAACTTTCGATTATCCCCCTAAGTAACATACAACTCAATTTAATCTCCGCATCAAATACTGACCATGCTCAGAAGCCACGCAATGTTATCATGTTTGTGGTCTGTTCTGGTGGGTTAGCTAGATTCGTTGAGTGCGTTTTGCACCATGCACTGGTACACATTGTGATTTTTTGTGTCACACTTCGCCATGGCACAGCAACGTACTAAGGGGGAAAGCACTTCTCCAAAGCGATGCATTAAACACACAAATGTAGGGTACATTATAAAAAAAAAGGACTTTGCAAGTGCTGACGCAACAACTCTACCTTGCTCTGTTGTTTGAGGGAACCAAGCCTGCAGTGCAATGCAAACTGCTGTTATCATCCGCCGTTTCGAGAAGCCTCCCCATTTCAATCAGACCGCAGTGACACAGGCGCAGATGATAACAGCAGTTTGCGCTGATGGGCTCCCCCTATCTGCTCCACATGGACGAGTCCTGACATCAGCGCTAGTTCAAACGTAAGCCACCAGTCAAGTGCTCCTCAGAAAAAAACGGCCTCTCACGTGGAGCTGTTTAGTATCTCCATGATTGTAGCTTGATGGACAGGCCAACACATAAAATGTGAATAATATTTGCAGTGGTAGGAATGAAAATGAGGTGTAAACTTATGCTCCCGAACTTCCATTTGCTGCTCCAAAATGGACTTTTAGCTACTCCAAAAGGCACTCAAAAATGATTCAGACCGTTAGTTAAACACTGTGCAGAATTAATCCTTAAGGCTCATGATGGACAAAAAGACTGTTCCTTCTTCACTACAAACAATTAGGTGCAAAAAAAAAAAGGGCAGCATCCACTTCCTTAGTTTGCAGCAAGATCAAGCAGTCGTTACCTGGGCCCGTTTGCTCGAAGCCGGTTAACTCTAACCGCGGTTACAAGTTAACCGCGCTTACCCTATTTCCCTACCTAGGTACGTCCGAGTACCTAACCGCGTTCGACAAAAAACTCAATGCACAATTTCTCCGTGTTTTATTATTATGCGGTAGGTCCCGCCACCTGCCGGTCGAAGCAAACAAATAGCCTTTTAAGAAACTTTTTCGCTAGTTTTGTCTTTATTAAGAAAAATAAAAAGAACATCTTATCAGAGTGTTTCTTTTTGTGCATAAAAATATACATGTACTTTAAAAAAAATAATAAATATTTTGATGCATCTATTGTGTCGCCAAACACAGCATAAGTTTGCAGCGTTGATTTCGGATCTGGCAACGGTCTTTATATATTCGTTGTTTTGTTCTCTGTATTTTGCGACGCACGTTTACCGCGCTTTAGTTATCAGCTGATTTTCACTGTTTGTCTTCTCTGTCGTTTGCCCAACCGACCCTCCGACTCGCCCGCTGACTGACTACTGGACTGACTGACAACCGATTTGCGGATGGATTGGCGAAGATAAAGGACGCAATGTCGACTGTGACGCGACGACGACATCGAAGAGAGCGCGTGTTCGCCCAGTGCACTGTTGTGATAATGGGACGGCAGCGTGTGTTCCGTGACCGCTTGAACCCTTTGGAGGAGTACGACGAGGACGAACTGCAGGAGCGCTTTCGATTCGGTCGCGCGGGCATTGTGTCCCTCACCGACATTCTGTGCCCAGACTTGGAGCGGCCGACGCGTCGCAGCCGCACCCTCTCTGCAGAGCAGCAGGTCATTGTTGCACTACAGTTCTATGCCACGGGGAACTTCCTCATCACTGCAGGGGACTACATCCGTGTGCACGTCTTCACTGCTTCGAGCACTGTGAGGCGGGTGACTCTGGCCTTGGCACGTCGTGCCCGAGACTTAGGGTAAGTGGTCTGGAGCATCTCCTGGTGCGTCCCGATACTAGGCGAAGTGCAGGCCAGTTTTCCAAGAAAAAAGCCTGGGCCTAGATTGCTGGATGAGCAATCACCATTATTTCAGAAACCCTTTGTATAGAAATTTCAGTGCATGAATTGTGTTCGCTGAAACACCAGAATTTGTTGAAGGTGGTCTTCTCAGCACACCTATTCTGCAATTTATTTACGGCGCACCACGTGCGCAATGACCCTTTAGTTTTTGTTTCTTAAGCTGTAGGCTTGCTAGCCTGAATATCTGCCAGCAGCATCGATCCCCACGTATACTGGTACCTCGCTAAAGGAACATTTAAAGTGTTGCTTCAGCACTCGATATTTGTTCTTTGGTTATGAGCGTGACATGCGGACCAGTGAACTGAACAGTAAAATTACACAAACCAACTGGAGTGTACAAAATGACTCCCTTAGTACCTATTATGGGTGCAGGTGCAAATTCAACTAAACTACACATAAAGTAGGTGTGCAGACATTTACAAACAGCCTGGTTTCTGCACTCCCAACTATGCACTTGGTGCTACTGAGCAAGTCTTGCGGCTACCGAGTACTGTCGCTGTGCAGACAAGGATTTTATTGCTCACTATTGATGAAGATGAATGATAGATCAAATTGAAAGAATAAAACACGGAGGACAAGCACAGCACAACCACGTTCTTTCATTTAGCAACGACGTTTATGAATGATAGCTGTATTATTTTTAAGCATGTGATCATAACAAAAAAAACTATCGCTGTTAATGTCATAGTGCTACAGACTGACTAAAATCCATCCACAATGCAGGTGGCCAGGTGAAGCTGAGGGTCATGCCTTACAACAGGCATTTTTTGAGATCGGTGGGTTTCCTTCGGTCGTGGGCGCTGTTGATGGCAGTCACATTCGGATACAGGCACCACAAGTGCATGAGGAGGTGTATGTTAACCACCATCTGTACCATTCGGTAAATGTACAGTTAGTGGTTGACGTCTTCTACCGTATCCGCAATGTGGTTGCAAAATGGCTTGGAAGCACCCACGACTCTAGGATATTCACCGAGGGCTCGTTGTCAGGCAAGCTGGCCGATGGCGTTTACGATGGTCAACTGCTTGGAGACAGCAGCTACACCTGCAAGCCATGGCTGATGACGCCCTTCCTGTCTCCGTCATCAGCAGCGGAGGTCACCTACAATGCGTCGCATAGCACAACGAGGAGCATCGTAGAACAGTAAAGCCAGGCTATGCATCCTGGTTCGATGGTTCAGAGTTTCAGCACCTTGAGGCACCTAAACTTTTTCATGTAGCTGTGCCTGAGCTTTACATTTGTTGCCACTTTATGTAATTGCATAGTAGGCTCCGCTGCTCAGAAGCAAGAAGAGGAAGGCGTATCTCTACTACACCTTATTTATACTACCGGCAATAACCTACGCCACACCCTTTGGATGAAAAAAAAATTGTTTAAAAGAGTGCCTTAACTAGTGCGCCGTCAGTGCCTTCACGTATATACACAAGACGGGAAAGGCCTCTGGCCACGCCAAGTGTGCTGGACTCGTTCTATCCTTGGGCACTCCGGTTGAACCCGCATGGTTTCTTCCGGCGGAACGAGTATTGGACGCTACTCAAGGCAAGTCCACATCTTTATGCCTCCGCTTATCTTACGCAATTTATTGAACTGCTAACTAGAAAAGGATGAATTAGTGCTAAAAGATACAGATCTGATTACCCCGCGACATGTGAAATAGCATTCAACCACCTCCCAAATGAGTCCACCGCTTGCACAGATGTACAGATGCTCATGAACAAGACCCAAGTATTGCAGATTAAAAGACATTGACAGATATTTGCTGTCTGTATAATAAAGGCGTCTGGCACCTAACGGGACCAAACATGAGAGCAGGATTTCATATTGTAATAAAACAAAATGTAATCGGAATATGCTGATGTGTTTATTTCAGTGTGAAGTACATACGCTGCATTTATAATGTGGAGTAGAGTATCCCAGTATCCGGCAAACGCCCCCACAACTCTGTGGGCACACTGACAAAATTCTCAGACATTTGCACAAAATTGCAACATAATTTCGTCAGTGAAATGCCAAATCTCTGCCTTAGCTCAAAAATGTTGATGGTTTGTTGTCATAGACAGGATATTTTTCTTGCAACAACTAACTTGTTGCGGGCACAGAGCAATTGTCGGATATTGTGTTATTCAATTAATTGCAGCGCATACAATAAAATAAATATATAATTTTAAAAATACCGTATTTGCACGAATATAACGCGACCACGAATATAACGCGAGGGCAAGTTTTGATGCCCTCAAAAGAAAAAAACAATTATTACTATTATAACGCGAGCCGAGGCCCACGCACTTGGGGGCATAGCAGAAGTGAAAAGTCAATGGAAATAGAAGAAATATCAGTTTATGTTTTGACTGCACTCATCCTGATTGCTCAGGTCCTTCCGTTTACAATCCACTTGGCCACTACGCAGATAAATAAGCAGCAGCACCGCACCGCACAGCTGGGGGCCCTAATCTGGACACTTGGCGAAAAAGTCGGCGAGAAATTCGGCGCCTATGATTGGCCGGCACCAAGGTCAAGTGCGGCGTTGGCCAATCACGGCCGCCAGATTTCTCGCCGACGTTTTCGCCAAGTGTCCAGCTTAGGGCCCCTGGTCTGGTAGTTCCTTTCTCTTGGGCGTGAGCTCCTCGGCAGACCATAATCCAAGCAGGGCAGGAAGCAGAAGCACCAACACACAAACACCAGACCACTCTGGAGTCTGAAGCAGAAACTAAAAAATGCGCAAGCAGAAAAAAGACTGCTGAACCCGATACACAATCACACTTCTTGTTCTGGTCCCTCTGCATAAACAAACACCAGAGGCCAGATTCACGAAGCGAACTTACGAACAAAAACATACTTACGACAAAACTTAAGAACAAATCCGAATTCACGAAACGAAATGTTCGTAACTTTTGCGTGGTTTACGAACGAATCCTACGACAGCTCCGAAGCTGTCTTACGCACTTCTTACGATCAAATCAGCATGGCCGACAGCGTCGCTCAGTTACGTGGCCGCGACGACCAACGGACGTTTATTTTCTACGTGCTCTTCTCACGCGTCCCGACTTCAAGCAGCAAAAGAAAAGTAAAAAGTACTTGAAACAGACTACGACGAACAAGAATGCTGGATCCACAAACACAAGGGAAAAGCTCCAACGAACGATTCCACCGACTCCGACCATATAGGCCTAGCAGGCACTCCGACCCCTTGGCTTTGCCTTGGCCAAGACAGACTGCCCACGACCGGCTGGCAATGGAATATGCCCGCGCGACCCTTGTGAACCCTTCCCGTATTATAGTTTGATCGCTGACCTCAATTTTAGATTAAGAGGTCAATCTCTTCCTCTTGTCATCTCCTTGTTTTCCGAGGCAGCGGTGACGAACGCTGTCGTCGAAAAGGGACTCTCATCGATTTTATCTCCTTGTTTTGTGTGATATAGAGCTCAAATAAACGCCGCATGGATTACCTTCGCAACACGGTATGTACACTTTGTTATTAGTAAGCCATTTTTATTCTGACACGACTGCCCCTCACTGTCGATCGCTATAACAGTTCGTGGGCCGCAATGCCGGTTTAACCTTTCTTTGCCGAGTGTCACGTCAGTATCACGTTGCAATCGTAAAGGATTGGTCCCGAAGCGCTTACCGATTCGCGGGCCAATAGCGCGAATCCAGCACTTCGATCAAACGCGCGCGTCTGCTCCGAGTGTGAACAGCTATTACGTGGCTCTTGTTGACACTCTCGTAGTTCAAACGTATCCTTTTTAACGTAGGCTCGCTCCGCATCTCCGAGACCGCGAAAAACGCCGCGGCAATTTGTTTCCATCTACGTCGCTTTGCAAACGACTGACACGGGCCGTCTTTTACCAACGATGACAGTTGTGTTGACTTCGTAGCGATCGAGTTCGTAGCTGTCAACGGAGGCGGTTACGCATCCCGGCCTCGGCATTCGGGCGTGTTTAAATCGTGTTAGCGTCGACATATCACTGCACGGACACGAACCCCAGACAAGCGGTGGCAGAAAGGCCGCCTGTGTTTGTTGTTAAAAATCCACGTGCTCCGAATGCTCCGAACGGCTCCGAACCATGCCGAGCTCTCCGATTGGTTGTTCGTGCTGCCGAAGACGCCGTCGCCATAGCAACAGCACCGGTATGTTCTAGTTTGTCCGTACGAGAACGTCGCTTTCCTCCTCTCACTTAAGAACGCGTTTGTGAATACCGATTTCTCCTCTTCTTACGACGTTCTTAACTTACGAACTTCTTAGCTAAGTTGTCGTATACTAAGAAGCTCTTCGTGAATCTGGCCTCTGGTGTTGCACCATACGTAAACGGTCTTGGTTTGGCTTGGCTTGTGTTGACTTGACTCGGCCTGGCCTGGCCTGGCTTGGGCTTGGCTCGGCTCGGCTCGGCTCGAATTAGCCAGTGCCCGCATTTCTGCATGGCGCGGGCGCTGAGTTTCTGCTGTGGCGTGCGCGCGTTGTACAAACACAAAAGCGATAAAAAATGCTTTTTCATCTTTTCTATTGGCCCCTTCAGGTGGCCCAATAGCTAATAAATTCCTTTCCACACCCCCACTTCTTTTCCCACCCGATCTCCTGCGTTGAGCCGGAGGGATGGCTTTCTCCTCTGTCTTTCTCCAGACTCGCGCGCCTCGTGGCTGAACTCGATTCCGAATATAACGCGAGGTGCGTTTTGGAGCACGTAATTCCGAAAAAAACTCGTGTTATATTCGTGCAAATACGGTAATTAATGCATTTTATTTTTAAAAGATAATTTCTGCACTTTTATTTGGGCACCCTAAATATGTATGTTCAACAATAGAAGAAATTGGAGTTTCCTCTTGTGAAACGGAGTGAATTAGCTGGCGACTATGAACATTTAAGGGCTCGGATGCCAAGTTTAATCCGTTTTCTTTCCCTGGTTCCCACTTCGTGTAGTGGAGACATTGCCTGACAACACTGACCTCGTAATGAATAACACAAAACAGTTACAGATCAGCAGATGTTAGCGTATTGGCTGCAATTGTGCTAAAACATGTTTTATTCAATTACAGATTCTGGATGAAATCAAGGAAAATGATGATTTCACCAAGATCAGTCGTGCCACACTGCAGAGTCCTACATAAGCTTGGGTTTGCATTTACGAAGCACAACAGAAACTCACTGTTGCTTGAGTGCAACAATCTCGTGCTCTGGCGTGCAACCTATCTCAGGTCGATCAAGGAGTACCGCCAAGATAACAGGCCCATCTACTACTTAGATGAAATGTGGATCAATGCTGGACACACACACTCCAAGGTATGGAGCGTGTGTGTTGCCTCTGTTGCCTTCAGCTAAAGAAAACTATAAGTGATATTACCAAGAAGTACAAGAACCTCCAACAACATCATGAAGCTGCAAAGAAAGAAATCCACGCCCTAAGAAGGAACTAAAGAGCGCAGAGCAGCAACTTCGCATGTTCGGTCAGGATCCGCAGTTCCTGGCTGATGACCAGAAAAGGTACTCGCCAGAAAAACCAGCAGGGGAATGCCATGGTCTATGTCGACCGTGAAGCAAGCTCTCCAAGTTAAGTTTGCCTGTGGCACAACGGGCTACGAGCTGCTCCGAACCATCGGCTATCCACTTCCCAGCACCAGAACTCTCATGAGAAGAATGCAGAGTTTTGTCTTTCTGCCTGGGATTCTCCAAGAGGTTTTCAATGTTTTGAAGAAAAAGGCCAACACAATGCACAAAAGTGAACGAGTCTGCGTCTTGTTCCTAGATGAAATGGAGATTGACGAAGGCATTCAACACGACCAAGCTCAGGACTGTTTCCTCGGGTCCATCACACTTCACCAAAGAATGATGCCGCAAATAGCGCTTTGGTGTTCATGTTGGGAGGAGTAACAAGTCGGTGGAAGCAGGTAGTGGCCTACCATTTCACGGGGCGGTCGCTTGATGGCGAGCTTCTCAAAGTGTTTGTTCTGAAGCTCGTGCACTTGGCTTCTGAAGCGGGGTTGAACGTACTTGTGGTGACTTGTGACATGGGTGCGGGGAACCGGGCTATGTGGCGAGAGCTAAATCTTTTGAGCACCAGAGACGCGGATAAAGTGGTCAGCATTTCCCACCCGTCCTATCAAGGACGCCACCTTTATTTTATGGCGGATGTGGCTCACTTGCTGAAGAACATTCAATGTCAATTTTTGCGCTCAAGTCATTTTTTTCTTAGGGAGGAAATCGTAAAAGAAAACGGCTTTCCCAGCAACATCATTAAGCTCAAGTACATAGAAAAGTCGCTGGATATGGACAAAGAGAATGACCTTAAGTTTGCCCCTGGTTTACTGGATGTTCACCTAAAAGTCAGGGGCACTTCACCAAAATGAACGTGAATATTGCTGTCCAGTTTTTTCGAGACGCACCCGCTGCCATTCGGTACAGGGTGGACCAAAGCCAGCTCCAACCCGAGGCAGAAAGCACCGCTTGGTTCTGCGAGCTGGTTTCCAGATGGTTCACTTTGATGTCGTCAAGACATCCTGTCGTGGCCCTCAATAACCTTGACCTCCAGCAGCATCAGAATGACATTCGCACGCTTGATCTGACTGCACGGACATTCAGGCAAATGAAGATGGGTGTCACGGCCCACTGGAAGCCTTCACAAGCAGGGGTCATATCTTCAACAACAGTTGTCTCTCAACTCCAAGAAGATCTGCTCAACAATCATGGCTATGCGTACCTGCTCACGGGTTGGCTGACTCAGGACTGCCTTGAGAATGTGTTTTCTGTCGTTCGCCTGAAGAAACCTGTGCCAAGTGCATTAGAATTCAAGTGCGCTCTTTGCATGATCTCTGTTAGTCAGTTTGTCCACATGCCAAAAACGTCTGGCTACACAGTAGATGACGGGGAATATCTTGCAGACCTGTTCTCAACAAGTGGAAGAGCTCCACTGCAAGAACCTGCAGCTGTGGAGGAGGACATCATGGACGACTTCCTCGTCACAACGACAAAGGAGGAAGGTCACATCTTGGCCTATGTAGGCGGATTTCTCGTCCGTGCCGTGATGAGAACCATGAACTGCGACACTTGCAAGGGAGCCCTCACGTCAGGCTCCAATGCTGAATCCTCATCAGACTGAAGGAGTATGTGCGAGGAAGTGAGAACTTGACCTACCCCAGCCATGCAGTCATGCAGTTTCTCACTGCATGTGAAGAGCAGTTCAAGGGCCTAACGTACACGACAGAAATCTTGAGCCTTGCTTCACCATTCAAGACCATTGCGGCTGTTCTTAGGAAAAACAGCTCACTTAGGTCCAAAGCATGCTCTGCACACAAAGACAACGTGGAGAGGCTGCTTCTTGACAAGTAGCTGCACTTCCATCTGAAAATTCACCTAAAACAGGCTCGCCTCAAAAAACGTGAAAGTGGCCACTCTAGCAAGACCTGCGCTGGAGTCAACCTGTCGCAAAGCCCACCGCCGAGCAGAGTACTTGCTGAAAGGCGACTCGGTTAACTCAATGTCTGCTTATGTTACCAGATGCACTGTAAATAATTAAAGATACACTGTTTTTGCTTTGGAAATTGCTATGATGTCAAGAAAGCCTCTGTAACAGATGCAAACTACTTAAGAGTCAGTAAGCAACTAGACTGTCACTGCTTCTGACTATATGTAAGGGTTTGTCACATAGAAAATAAATAAAAAGCTCAGAAAGAAACATGGCTGTGCCTATCTTTTAGTGTGACTGGACTGAGGCAACAGAATACAGAACAATGGCTGAATTAGGCAACGTCAATTACATGCAGTAAAGTTTTGTTCTCACTGTCTTGTCCATCCACATTGAGCTGCTTCGGGGAAACTGATATATCTCGCTTTCAGAGTCAGCTATAAAAAGTGTAGAAGGGTGCAGCAACAGCAGTGCCTCCTGGAAGGTGCAACACCACCTATGGCTATGTAGTTACGGTGCTCTACAAAAGATAGCGCGCGGCACATAAAAAAATTGAGTCGCACCGTGAATTACGCATTGTAAAAACGAATATACTAAGTCGCATTTGTTGTATAAAAACACACTAAGAAAAATGTTTGAAAAAATACCGCGACTTATACACCGTGAAAATATGATAACTTTTTAGTTGTTTGGCAGCACAGCAAGGTAAAGCCACTTTCTCTTTATTGCCGATGTCGGTGATGTGATTGCTGCGCCAAACTGCGCCAAAGTGCTTACCCTGCTACATTTCAACAAAATGAGATGAATTTGTGCTAACGTTGCGCTAAAATGCCGTTTCACTTTATTAATACTGAAAATATAACAGCTGAAGACCCCTGAATGGCCGCATTGTTACGGTAGGCTTGTCCGAATTTTTAGAACTTTCGATTTAAGTAACCTATTACTCGATTTGATTTCTGTATCAAATACCGACCATACCTGGAGGTCGCACAATATTTCCATGCTCGAGGTCTGTTGCGGTGAGTTAGGTAGCTTAGTTGAGTGCGCTTCTCACCGTGCACCAGTACAATGCAGTGAAAAAAAAAAAAACACAAAGTAGGCATCGCAATTTTTTTTTTGTCGCGCTTCACCGCAGCTTAGTTGCGTCTAAGGGGAAAGCACATCTCCAAAACAGTCTGTTGCACGCACAAGCAATGGGTATATAAAAAAGGGAACTTTGTAAATGCTGATGTAATAACTACCTTTCACTCAAATTCTGAATAAAACTGTGACTACCGTAAAGTTCCGAGAGAACGCCCGCCCCCGAGAGGTCGCCCATCCCATTTTTCTGGCTAAATATCTGTAACATAAAAATTCCGAAACATCGCCCACCCCCGATTTCCGTCGGACGTCACGCAATGTCCGACGGGAATCGCATCAACCGCGCTATTTGCTGTACCGGCACGTCAGACAATCGAGTTTATAGCGGATTCCCGCGTTTTTGTCAGCGATCTGCGTGTGCGATCTCGATTCCACGCGAGTTGGTCCCGCGTGCACTATATATTGCATTGTGAAATACCATTTTGCTGCGTTCGCGATCTGCAGTATTTGTTCCCGTAACATACGACTTTGTAGCGAATTCCTGCCTTTTTGTCCGTGATCTGCGCGTGCGATATTGGCTCCTGTGACAGGCAAGTTTGTAGCGGGTTTCCGCGTGTTTATCGCATCGTGAAACGCGAATTTACGGTGTCCGCGATCTGCGGTATCAGTTTCCGCGTCATAGTTTGTAGCCTGTTTTTGATAAAGTTTTGCTGTGGCGTCCCAAAAGATAGCCCACCCCATGTTATTCACCATTTATCTCTTCATTTTGGGTGGGCGTTCTTTCGGAACTTTACGGTAATATATACAAAAGACTGCAATATTCCGATTTTATTTTTTGTGTTCAAATTTAAAATTTAACACGGATACTTGTGTATTGTTGGAATATTTATATGAACTTCTTTATAAGCTTATTTTTTGATGCCATCTCTCTTGTTTAGTAATTACCTTTACATAAGTTCCATCTGTAAGATGGCACAGCGAACATAGTAAAATTAAAATTCAATTAGCTGCAGGAGTGGATGCAAACTTGGGAATAGCCTTGGTGAGTTTGATTGGATTGTTCCTCTTCTAAGGCCCATTTGTTGTTCAAAATGCCGATTTTTGTTATCATGAAGACCTGCACATAAAGTGTCATTAATATTAAAAATAATATAACAAAAGTTTGGTTTTTATCTGAATTAAAAATTCCTGTTTTATTACAACCTTTAGGACTTCAGGGAAACATCAAATTGGGTCTCAATATTATTCTGTTTTAACAGTATTTCTGTGGAACATACTATTTGGTTTACCTTTGGCTCTGTAGCTAAAATAACCATTCGCAGCCATTCATACTGTCCTGCAACATTCAGCACAGTGTTGTCGTGCTTGGTACTTTTACACACAACAGCTGGTTCTCTGTTTGAGGGAATTAAACTTGCCGTGCAATTGATGATAACGAAAAAGTGGCACTTGAGTGGGAAGGCAAAGTAGACAATTGCTCATAATGGACAGGCAAAAGATTACGCTTAACGAATGATATTTGCAGTGGTAGGAATTAAAATTAGGTGCAAATTTATGCTTGAAAAGTTTAATTTTCTGCTCCAAAATGGACTTGTGCGGCTCCAAGAAGTGCTCCAAAATGACTCGAACCGATCACACCTCTTCAATGTGTTAAAAATGCCAAAGGTTTCTCCTATTCCAGCAAAGGGGAGAACACTACTGCATGTTTACACAAGCAGTTCATTTACCAAAAGACACCTCATTTGTTGCACAAAAGGATTTTAGTCAGGGTGTCGAACCGGAACCGAACCGAACCGAAAACCGGAACCGAACCGGTATTTTTTCCGGAACTGAACTCGAACCCGAACCGTTATATTGTTATCGCGATGAACCCGAACCGGAAGAAAAAAATAACGGTTAATAACGGTTACCGGCTCATGTCAAAACGGTTCGACAACGCGCTATTGACAATGAATGTGCTATCAATGCCATTTGTTTTTTAAGTACCGTCAACTGACACACACCTCGCTTACATATTTTTCTTCTCCACTCAGTCTTAGGAATATAAACGCTGCATCCATGAATCTTGACATAGGAACCAGTATTGCGCTGGTCGCGGCTTGCACAGAAGAAAAAGAATTGGAAGGCTGTGCAAAAAAAAAAAAATCGCGTCACGGGATTTCATTTTTTACAATCTCGTAAATCCTAAATGCTGCTGTGTGCTCATTTCATAACACGTTTCTAGAACATGATGTTGCAATTTTGTTTTGTTTTTATTTTGATGTTGTTATTTTGATTTTGTTATTTTGATGTTGCAACTTGTCATTTCTAATTTCCAAACCGGTTTGCGAACCGGTTCAGCGCCTGAACCGGTTCGCGGGATCGAATTAATCGAACCGGAACTGAACCGGAACAAAATTAATTTACCTGAACCTGAACCGTAACCGAACCCGTATTTTTTCGGTTCGACACACTGGTTTTAGTTTATGAGATCCTCTCAAACTTTTTCCCTCATCAATGCCAGACCCGTTAATTTTGTTTGTGTCTCTTACGCCGTGGCGTTCTTCACAGGTGGACCACAACAGGAAATGCGGGCGTTACCCCCACCCTCTCGACGACTGGCGATAATATATCGAAACATATTATTCACTACTTGGAAGGAAATAACTTACTGTATAAGCATCAGCACGGGTTTATTAGGCAGGGCAGGGCTGGGCAGAGATACTCCAAAAGTATTCTGGAATACAAATACTGAGATACATGTGTTTTAAGGCCAAAGTACAGATACTGAGATACATTTGTTTTTTATGCAACGGGATATCCCTGAGATGCTTCCGCAATAACGGCGAAAAAGTATTCCAGAACAGATATAGATACTCATAGAAATACATTTGTTCCCGAACGGTGCTACGTGGAGAGGGTGCAGTTCGTGGCGAGGGCAAAAGGTAATTTATGCTTGGGCTCCCCTTTTTGTGCCATTTTATGCACTGCCCACTACCTTGAACTCTTTATCTATCATTAATTCCGCTAAAAAAACATGTCACCCCGTTGAACCACACATAGTTACAGAACGGTAAAGACAGCGTATCATGCTTGACAAAAGGCGTCCGCTCGAAATGAACCCTGTTTTGCCGTGAGGGCTCCTCTCAAAATGTTGTCTTATATGCTTCTGAGTCAGCCTTAGTGTGAGGAGAGTGGAAAACAGGGCCATACTTTTCTCCACTCAACTCCTTTACACGCCATACTTTTTCTCTACTCAACTCAACTCCTTATAGGGCAGGTTCATATTATAAATTCCAAAGCAAGTTGTGCCAAACAGATTTTTGATCCTTTAAATTTATCTTGAAAGGGGTAACAAATGTAACGAGATGACTAAGCCGGGCAAAGTATCGCGATACAAGCGATACGTTGTAAATGTATTTCACTACTGAGATACAAATACATTTCACAAATGTATCTCGATACAGAGATACCGATACTCTAAAGTATCTCTAAGATACTATCGCGATACATTTGTATCGCGATACTGCCCAGCCCTGAGGCAGGGTTTATCAACGATCACGCAGCTACTTAAATGTATGCATGAGTTTGCATCCGATATAAATGAACATGGTCAAGTTGATATACTATGGATGGATTTTTCAAGGGCCTTTGACTGTGTTCCACGTGACAAATTGATTGAAAAGCTACATAAATTGGGACTGAATTGGAGTTTGTTAGTATGGATACATTCATATTTAAGTGACCGAACGCAGTATGTCAGTTGTAACAATGTGCATGGATCATGTTTCTTGTATTGTGGTATAGGAGAAAGGTGACAATTAAGCTTGCCTTACGTTGCACAAAATGTGCCAAGGGCCTAATGAAACTTTTCAATCACAGGACAATCGGGCAGCTCAAGTGCCGCTTCCACTGCCTGCACGCCGAGCTGAGGATGCTGCCAGAACGCTGTTGCACCATCACTGTAGAATGCTGTGTGATGCACAACATTGCACAGTACTACACATGCAAGGAAGGCGACTGCGTCCCTCCTACCAGAGGTGTCCGTGCCTCCATCGCCACCGGAAGTGAGCAACGAAGTTGCGTGCCGACAAGCAATAGACCCCTTGTGCAAAAGGGCGCCTCTAGTGCTGCACAGAGGAACTAAGAAAGGCTGCCATGTTTAGGTCGCTAGCAGATGACACACGCCATAACACTTACTGTCCCGCATTTCATGCTCACCGAGGCCGTTTCGCACGCGCCGAGCTTCATGTCAGGGGTGATTTTTACGTTGCGGTGATTGATGGTAGAAACGTGCTGTGTACCACGACAAGAAAAGCAAAAAGTAATCCGTAAAAACTTGTAATCAAACCCATGTGTGCAAACGCACACTACTTTCACCTGCCATTCAGGCGCCAAAACTATCCGTGCCGGTGCCTGTCTTCGCTATGGTGTCTTTGCTGCACCGTTAACATCACGCTTGCGGTGGCTAGTTTGTGGTGTTATTTCCTTGTGATGGCCAAGTTCTGCTCGTGCGGTCACCGTCGTAAACCCGCTAGTGGCTTGCACCTGCCTCGTCGGGCTATCCTCTCCACTCAGAAGTGGCGTGGTGCAAGGTTAAGCATAACTGGTGGTCGGTTGCAGTGAAGGAGCATGTCTAGAGCATGTTCCGCTGAACCGATAGGTCAGCTCATTCAAAAAGCATGTGCATCGGCGGTCGTTAGCCAGAGCCTTTGCGGAGCGTGTGATGCGGAGTCAGTGCTGACACTAGGGCATACATGCTCCAAGCTTTATTTGTGCTCAAAAATGCTGAAGCACAAGGAACGTGAGCATGTTTGTTGACAGATTCCCCTCGTGACTCGCCGTGCAAATTTATGTAGTCGGAAGTCTCCTCCCATTGACTTCATCTGCTTTTGAGTTCATCTGCCTAACAAAAACCAAGTTGAAGCGATCTTTTGAGATATGTAAAGACAATTTTAAAAAAATTGCATTTGTAGTAAACAGAATACCCTTCCCACTTTCTTTCTCTCCAGTCTCAGCTATCTCAAAAACAAGATAAGAAAGCTTTACAATCTGTAGTACATGGCCGTTGTCTGTCGCACATTGGCGAACAGGCCTTGTAACATTTGCAGTATGGGCGATGTTTTAATTGTTATTTGGAAGTGATTGTTTTACATTCCTAATTATATTTCATTTCTAAACTAGATCACATTCCACAAGTTCCCTGCTGAGAAGAAGCTGCATCCACAGTTGCTTCATGCCATTCGAAGAGACCCCGGTGCACACTTCGGCATTAAGTGGACAACTAAATTTTGTTTCAAACACTTCGAGCGGGACGACTTTGTCCCCGTGTGGTAAGTGGACGTCAATACCTGAAGAAGAATGCTCTACCTTCCATCTTCGCATTCTCAAAGAAAGTTGCCATGATCTGTCCAGAGACGACAACCTCTGCTGACAAAAATCCTAGAACCCAAAAACCCAGACATAAATTGCAGTGACAGAACGGTATTTTCCCCAGACCAAGACAAGCAGGAGGCATCAACAAGGTAGTTTTCTGACTCGACAGTCAACACTGCCTCACCCGCAGGCATCGGTGCGTCAGAGATACGCTGCTGTGACCGCAGGGAAAAGTCGACTAAAATAAAGCAGCAATTGAACGAAAAAGATGCGGAGCTTGCCAAGCTGCAAAATAATTGCAAGACACTCAAGAACTGCAGTGACATACTAAAAATAAAAACAAAAGGCCTTGCTCGAGTAAAGGAAAAAGTTGAATGTCTAATGCGGAGAAACGAGGAACTTAAAAATTAACATTCGGCTAAAATCCAAGAGCTCGAAAGAAAACTGTCAAAGGCTGATGAACAAATGAGGAAATATTCTGTAGAGAGATTTCAAGGTGACGACAGCAGCATTCAATTTTACACTGAACTGCTAAGTTACGGTCATTTCAGGCATTGCTGCAATATGTAGCCTCAGAAAATGACAGCACTAGCTCAGACCATTTAACAAAGAAAGCAAGGGGTAGTCAGTGCAAGCTCCCTCGTGAAGACCAGCTTTTCCCGACGCTCGTCAAGCTGAGACTTGGTCTTTTTCACATGCACCTGGCACACATCTTTGACGTTTCCACCAGCACTGTGTCCAGAATCTTGACAACATGGGTTAACCTGCTGTGTGCCCGGCTGACAGAGCTGCCATGGTGGCCACTGTAAGGTTGTGTGACTAAACACCATTTATTTTCATTTAAAATGCTTCCATGCTTTATGAAGCGGCAGAATGCCAAAGAACGAAACTGGGTCTGTTTAAGGGCGACGACATACATAGCTCGGACCAACGGGCATTCCTCGAAGATGCGCCTGGTGTCCGGTGTCATCTGCTCACTAACTAAGAGCAGGGACCATCTGGAACCGGGCAATTGTTCATGTGAATTATGACCGGGGCACAGGGCAGGCCTCGCCTCACCCCAGCGACCCCTCCACGGCTCCCCAAACCCAACGTGCATGGAAACGAGACCTTGTTACCATATTCTTAGAAAACGCATTTGCCACTTGCTTTGGTTTTGTTGTTGCTTGTTTCACTTTTAGAAGTTTGCTTTGGTTTTTGTTGCTGCGTGCTTTGGTTTGAGAGGTTTTCTTTGGTCTTTCCCCCATGGAATGAAGTTAGTCTGGAACTGGGAGCAGAGAGAGATGGACTTCTCAGCAACACACTCCTAACCCACACACCGGCAACAAGTGTGCCGATATCTGGCACCATACTATTTCTGAAACCTTGCTCGATTGATAGTCCCTCTTTTTCTATTCAATTATTTTTCATCTTCACGAACATCTGAGCCGTTTGGTTGTCTGCCAGCGAAGTCACAGGTGTGAGCAGAAATACTGGACGTCCGGAAGCTTCTCAACAAGCGACGCTGGCAGCGATGAAACATCTATCGTCGATAGAACAACGAAGCGAAGAACCTTTACTGGAGCAGCCGCGACAGGATTCTGCTCATACCTCGGTGTGATATAAGCGGCCACCTGCTGGCAGACATCCGGCGATCCCAACCGACAGACTGAGTCATGGGATAAAATCTGCCGATCCCAAAGATTAGCAAAGTACCACTCCGGTGTCAAGACCTGACCTACGGACCGTGTGCTGCGGGAGTGCTTTCCGACGGATTGGAAGAGTATTCATCGGCGTCGGAGAGGAACAGAGATACAGCGTCCTGAAAATCAGATCGCCAAGATAAGTGGTGGCAAGCGGCACCATTCCGGAAGCCGGACCAACGGACTGTGTCTCGGGGCCACCACTTGCCGACGGATGGGCAAGAGGAAGCGTCGAGCTCAAGGGGGACCAACGGACTGTGTCCCAACAACGCACCTGGCGACGGACTGCTAGGGCGAAGCACGAAGAAAGCCAGCCAACGGACCGGCGCGGCGCTACAGACTTTGTGACGGATAGAAAGGCAGTGGTTGCGGCGAACCTGGGGCCAGCAAGCATCTAACATGGTAGTTGGTTCTAGATGATATTCTCAGAAGGCCTTAACAACCTGATTTTTGTAGTGGATGTTGATGCGCAGTGGTAACCCAGAGGGGAGGTGTTCGGACTATGTCGTTGACACTGCGGCTGGCGGGCACGAAGAGAACCGTAACAAGGCCATGGAGCTTAGAAAGATTGAGCTTGAAACAAACAAAGCTGCCATGGAGCTTGAAAAAATTACTATGCGGCTCGATATCGAGAACGAACAGCGAAACAAATCGAGCTCCAAATGACTCCTGAGGGGCGAGAGGGCCCAGACGGCAAGGTGTCGCACGAAAACAGGCTAGATCATTTCGCCAAAAGCTCAAGAGCTTGTTGACGCCAATCCTGTCCGACCCAGGGGTACCAGTGTAGCTTGACGGGATGGGGGGTCTTAAGGTCATATAGAGTGCCAGACGAGGTTAAGAGCCGCCTCATACTGCCTTTGGTGACGGAAAAAATTAGGCACCTCTTTTCCAAGCTCTCGATGGAGGAGTTAGGCGATTATGGTCTGGTGAAGGGAATGATCCTGTCACAGCTGAGGCTCTCTCCGGGGGAGTATCTGAGACAGTTTAGGGGGGGGGGGGGGCTGGAAAAAACAGAAGCGAATCATGGCAGCATTTTGCGTCACGAATGACGAGCTACTTTTTGTATTATTTAGAGGCTCACGAGGTAAAGAGCAGAGACAACCTCGCAAAGCTTGCACCCAACGTGGTTTTTAAACATTGGTTTGATAATACTACCTGTGGTGGTTATATTTGTACTGTTTTGTGTTTGTATAACTATGAATAGCATATGTGACAAGGATTGTATAACGAATTTCGGATACATGATGCTAAATATTTTGGCACAAATATAAAGTGTTTATCTGTCTTGTGCGCCCACCCGTATGGGGCATGTGCCATGCCGGCATACTTATTGGTTTAAGCTTTCCACAAAAAAGCAAATGTGTTGATCAATGCAGTCAATAAACATATCTTGCCAACCAATTAAAGGCAACACTGAGTCACGAGGCGTACAAGTACATAAAGCATCAGGAGCGCACAGGCCGGTTGGCGCCGGGATAAATGGCCAAGTTGATCAAAGCGTTCAAGGACACCAAGGGAAAGGGTGTCTGTCGCTGTGGGGCGCGACACAAGCCCTAAGCCAAACGATGGCCCTCACGGAGAAAGCCGCTCGTGGGGTCGCGAAAAGCAGCCCGATTCCCGACCGCCACCCCACGCGGGCGAGAAGTAAAAACTGAGACCGCCACTCGCCTGTTTTCTTTGTGGCGGCGGGCATTTTGCTAGGGAATGCCCGGGGAAGGGCCATCAGCGAAAAGAAGTTCGGGAAGGTGGACCTCTTAAAGGCGACGACCGGAGGGTGGCGCTCGAAGCTGAAACCCCACCCGTCAATAGAACTGGGGTAACGGCAAACATCTTGCAGGCTGACGAAGCGAAGCCAGGCCACCTGCCCCAAGTAGAAATTCAATGCAGTAGCATTAAAATCTCGGTGATCGGAGACACAAGAAGGTTTATACCCTTCTTGCCTCATTTAAGAGGCAAGAAAGGTAACTCTCGTGTCTGCGTTCGGAGACAAGGTGACCGCCAAACTGGCTAACATTGCGTTTCAGATAGTAAAAACGGGGGAGGCCAATCCAACGCAGACAGGTCTGCCTCCCTGCTGTGCGCAGTGACAGAAGAGCTGCCCCCGGGGCGGACTGCCTCCTTTTAGGAGAAGCGTGGGATATGCTGAATGAGGCGACGGCCCTCCTGCCCGACCAGTCGGGAGAGAGTGCACCGATGAACTTTGCACAAACCGATGGAGCGAAACTGACTCCACTGAAGGAGAAGCGCATGGGCAGGTGTTGGGAGTCTCGGGAGAGGTTCGCGAGGACGTACCTGAGAATTTGAACCCAACTCTCGTTGACGGAGAGAACGGGCTCCCAGAGGAAAATTTGAGGTCGGACGAAAACTCTGTTCCGGCAGGAACAGCGTTCTAACAAAGAACTCAAAGAAGCGTGGGTACACAGGCCAAGAAAGGCACACACGGCATGAGAATCGTGAATGGCCTGTTGTTCCACGAGGACAAGATAGCCGGTATTCGCTATCGGTAACTTGTATTGCCGAAAGAGAAGAGACCACCGGTGTTGGAGCTGGCGCAGGAGTCTCCATGGGGAGGCCAACTGGGCACGAGGAAGACCATACCTCAGGTAAAAATGAGCTTTTAATGGCCCGGCATGGAGTCAGACGTGCGCTTGCATTGTAGAAGCTGCCACGGTTGCCAGGTGAGAGCGGACCAACGCTTCTGAACGTCCGGAAGCTTTTCAACAAGCGATGCCGATAGGAATGAAACATCCGTCGTCAATAGAATAATGAAGCGAAGAACCCTTGCTGCCACCACATGATGTTGTGGACTCTACCATGTCTGAAGAGTTGAAAGCACGGCATCCAACGACACGAGTGATTACTGATGCGACAGAAGTTCGGTGCGAAGTATAAAGTTCTCTCGTTCTCCAATCAAGAACATACCCTCCGTACAAATCAATGAACACTTTCAAAGGGTTAATAGGAATTTCACCTAACAGACTCATAAGATTTGTTTCAGAGCTGCTCATGGGGTCTGCTTCAGACAGAGAGCTTGTGATCAGGAGTGGATTTCTGGAACAAGAGTTTGCGCCAGGTGACACAGTGATGGCAGACAAAGGATTTAAAATCAAGGATCTGTTGGAAAAGAAAGTTATTGGACTGAACCTGTCACCGTTTCACCCAAAACAATAGTTCGGTGCCTCAGAGGTATGCGAAACGGCAGACATTGCTTCCTGGCGCATTCATCTGGAGAGGAGAATTCAGCGCATCAAGACCTATCGCATATTCGTACCTGCCGCGTTCGGAGAAACGTAATCCGGGAGAATTTCTAAGCAAGGGGGAAGGGGGAAGGGGTTGCAATTTTGAAGAATAAATATTGATAACCAATTTACATGAAGATAACTTCATTACATATATATTGCACTGCTCATGTTAGCAAGAGGCAGCTGGGCCTCGCTATCATTGCAGCTGTTGAATGTGTGTTTATCTGAGTGTACCTGCCACGCCCCACACACAAGCCTTATTGGCTTATGTGGGCACAAAGTGCAATATGTTAAAAACTTTAAAAACTGGAAATAAACGGCGAAGACTCCTTGTTTAAAGGCCGACATACACTTCGCACTTTCCACTTTTGACCGCCTCCCCCTCCCTATATTCTCTCCACTTTTACGCTGCTCCAACTTGGCTCCCCTCGCACCTTAGGAGAGGGGAGCGCTAAGATGATTATCGTCCCTGCAGAAAACCGAGGCTGTATGTCGGTTTTTAAGTGTAGGGAAGGAGGGGCGGGGGGGGGGGGGTAATTTGTGTTTTCCAGGAGATTTTTTTGTCAATCGATCGTATCCATCGTACAAATTGGTCAAAATTCGGGAGTCTCCAAGGTAATACGGGAGACATGGCAAGTCTGCATATTTTAGAGAATTGTTCCTCTCTCTTGGTCCCATGGTCAACCAGATGTGGACTGTGTCCACTCTTCTGAGCAACCTTCATTCCTCAATAGTAAAAGAATCGGAATGAGCAATGACACTTTCAAATTTATACATACTGTAAACGACTTAATCTTTGCGAGGACCTAATTTTCGCGAATTTCATAAATACACCTACAATTAAAATAGGTCCTGCTAACCATTCTGCTAAAATGTGGACACATTAGAATCTATATTGAGATGCCACCGAGTCAGCGAAAATTATGACCTGCAAATTATTCCAAAACTTCAACTTTGACCTTAATCGTGAAATATTGAGCCCACGAAAAATAAGTCGTTTACAGTACTTGTTTATTACAGACAAATCAGTATATAATATTTAGAGGAATGTTCAAACCCAAAACTGAACTACCATTGTATTCCAAGTGATACCCGACCCTGGTCTTCAGCTTGATGATCTTTTTTAAACACAGAAAGATAGCTAACATTTTGAATTTGCATAGCCCGGGCCAGTGACTTCTACAGAACTGGGGCAGGACTGGGCACAGGTACTCAAAACGTATTCCAGAATACAAATAATGAAATATATGTGCTGGAAGCCTAAAATATAGATACTAAGATACATTTGTCTTTGACGTAACAGGATATTTCAGAGACACTTTGCACGTACCGCATAAAATATATAATACTACCGTAAAATCCCGAGATACTCCACCCCAAAGATAGCCACCCCTACTTTTGGCTTGATTTGCACCGAAAAATAGACCACTTTTAGTAATAGTAGTGTTGGGATCAATGATGGCCTCAGCGTAAATGCAGCTAGTTAGCTACGGTGGGATATAAGCAAGCGTTCCTTACTGAGAAGTACAGTCAGATGACCGTGCTTCGTTGCCCCTGCTACCATAACAAGCTTGGAAGGGCGACGACGTACAAATAGCAACTTTCTTGATATACACCGAAAGTTAGCCCACTCCATATTTTCATCGGATTTGCTCTTGATGTTAGGAGGGCTATCTCTCGAGATTTTGCGGTAGTACTGAAATATATTTTCTGTTTATTTTGGAAACGTATTGCTATGGTCCGTTGCAACCTAAGAACGAAGGGCGAGGGTAAGACAGGCCGGGGAGGAGGAAGCAGACAGAACGCTAAAAGAGAAGGAGGTTTCCCCCTCTCTTCTCCAGCGTTCCATCTGCTTCCTCCTCCCGGCCCGTCTTACCCTCGCCCTTCGTTCTTAGGTTGCAGCGGATTATACTCTATACTCGGTAACTGTGTTTCACAGCCTTGTAGTGGGAACTGGAGATGCCAGTGAGCGTGGCTAAGTCAACCCCCGCTGCAAAAACACTTTTGACAGCCCACAAGGAATAAAAATAGCATTAAGAAGGTCACAAATGGTTTGGTTTGCCAACCCACTGCAAATAAACAAACTTTCAAGTTTTTGCTAGGATACAGTTGTTTACTTTCCCTTTGTCGCATGCCCAACTGTGACATAATACAGGCAGCGACGCCCAAGAAAGACAGTTGCATCCTCTTTCCAGTAAAGTTTAACAAACAGTCGCATGCCAAACGTGGCTATTATAGCCACTATGCACTAGCTACAAGCCATTTTAAGAGACTGCTTCTACACCATCGCCATCTTCAACAGGAAAGCCTCCCACGACTGTTCCGTTCTGTTTGGCGGTTTAGAAATCAACTTGTTTTCCTGCGAGCTTAACATCCATCAGGACAACCATGTCACCCCTGTCCTGCTGCAAGTACTCTTTCCATTAACAAGTCTTCGCTATGTGGCAGCTTCACTTCTTGGTGACACTGTGAAACCACTGAAAATACCTGCAGTTCATGCACATTCATGAATCGATCCTCTAGCTGTGCATGCAACAAGTGAATTATCCTCAACTTTCTTCAAACATGTACAAACGTAATGCTCAGCTTCAGGTAAGTAATAATATCAATAACACCACTGTTTAGCTGTGTTGTTTCGCGAAGGCAAATGTGAATAAGTCTGGCATAATTATAAGCTGTTTTTGCGGTTGAGTTCCTGACACAAATGCAGTGCCATCCATTCAAGAATAAATGGAAAGCAAGACGTAGTACGTAGTCTTGTTGTTCAGACGATCTTCAACCCGTGAGCAGAGTTGACTGAGGGATCAATATCGCAGTTCCGAAGCAATCAGTTCTTTGTATAATGATGTGTTTCGTGTTTAAAAACAGTTCGAGAAGCACCCAGTTTCACAAAGTGTCCGTGTCAACTCCCGACAGACGTCATGTTTGAAAACATTTTGGAAGATAGCGAGTTGCTCGATACGTTATTCGCCTTGAGATCGAACCATGTCGCCACCGTGTGGCCGAAACTGGAAACATGCAAAGCGAGAATACCGTCGTGCGTTGTCTGCTACGGGCGCACAATCAGATGCATGAATATCGACGACGTAAGCGCGTTTCTTGCTGGCCCTCATTATGAAATGCTTGTTGTTTCTGTTGTTGTTTCTTCTTACTAAAAGTTGTGTTGTGTCGTTTCACACGCGTGGAAATTCAGCAAAGCGATTACTCTTAAGTCGTATGCTATTATAATTTTAGTGCTGTGGTTTGTGGAACCACTAGTCCCACATATTTTTACCTCATAGAATCCATAGCTTTCAAACATTGAATGTTTATTGGGTTGATTAAGAAATTAACACGACTGATCACCACCCTTTAATAAACTAATCAATTGTAAATCCGATAGTAGATTTGTCTCCAGTCACATCATTGAAACTACAATTTACTTTTACTATTTTTACTATGTCATAAGTGGCATATTGCAGTCCAATTTTAAACCTCATGTTGTGGCGCCTTCAAAAATACTAACACAACAAGCCTTCGTGTAGTCATTTTAACCCTCTACGTGTGTAGTCATTTTAACCCTGCGCTACGACAACTTCTCAAATTTAAATAAGTTTCGGTTTCATTTGTAACGAACCAATACCCAGTGTATCAGCTGATGATACATATTTCCCAAGTTTTCGCGTATTTTTAGTTAGAGTATTGCCCACGAGGGAGCTTCACAGCATATTTGAAAATGGCGGAGCCCGGCGGCAGCAGTATGGCAATTCGAACGCAAACTTTCTATGGCCGATCTTCAAAAAATAAAGGTAAGATCATCATTTTTTTGTGTATTTTGTAAGCTAGGACAGTTCCTGAAGCCTCTGTACCACTCTTAACTGCGTTTATATCCAAGTGGTGAGGAAGAAAACCTAATATATCTTGCATATCACGAGTGCTACTTTGGGCATTCGATATAGTCACCGACGTTCGTATCAGATATGCTACGAATCATACTTTGGTGCCAATACATGAACTGTTAGTTGTTTTTTGCAACCCAGTCACCCCGAGACATTCTCAGCTGCATGACATCGGGCGACGAGAGTGACTTTGGGGATTTAAGTGACGATGGTGACACTGAATACGTTTTAGACACTAGAAGTCTCCCTCCTGATTCTGCCAAGCCTTCTGGAGATGACTCTTCCGATGATGAAATGGACGATAGCAGCGGCTCACACTGCGGCACAGCCTCCATTGACAGAGGCCATTGGAGGAGGAACCTGCTGGACTGTGCCATTCATGCATTCAGCGAAGCTTTTACCACGCCAGTGACGGTTGAACCAGCTCTAACCTACTTCTGGAAGTTCCTAAGTACGGAAATGATCACATCCCTCGCTGAAGAGACTAACCTGTACAATATTCAGTCTACTGGACATTCACTGAATGCCACAGAGGCTGAACTGGAGCAATTCCTTGGGATATACCTGATGATGGGACTTGTGCAAATGCCCAGTGTGCGATGTTACTCGGAAAATAGGACGAGGTTTCCCGTGGTCGCCGATGTGATACCACGGAACAGATATGAGAAGCTGATGAGGCTGATACACTTCACTGACAACCATCAAGCCCCAGAAGACACAAAACGTGACAAAGCTTGGAAAATCCGAACGTGGTTAAATTCACTACAAGAAAACCTCCAGTCAGTCGAGCAGAAAGAACTGAACAGTGTGGACAAAATGATGATTTCCTTCACTGGGAGGTGCCCTATGAAGCAATGCATGCCCGCGAAACCCAACCCCTGGGGCATAAAGCTGTGGGGTCGCACTGGCTCGTCTGGTTTTCTTTATCAGTTCGACGTCTCCCAAGGCCAAGTGAAACAATACTACCTGTTTGGGTTGGGTGGTGACGTCATACTTAGGATGTGCGAGTTTCTTCCACAGCAGAAGGGTTACAAAAAAGCTGCCGACAGTTACTTCACCAGCTTAGATTTTGCTACTGAGTTGTTGAAGAGAGGTCTGGGGTTCGTAGGAACGATCAGAAGAAATCGGTTAAAGGACTGCCGACTAAAGTCAGAAAACAACCTGAAGAAGGAGGGACAAGGTGGATTCGATTATGCAGTCGACAATCTAAAGAATATAGCGGTTGTAAGGTGGTACGATAATTAAGCCGTTACACTTGTCTCCCACTATGTTTCCGCTGAACCCGTCGGAACTGTGCGAAGATGGGTCACGAAAGAAAAAAATTTCATCCAAGTACCACAGCGAGGAATTGTAGCGACATAGAACCACTTCATGGGAGGTGTGGATCTCCTCAACTACTTGATTGAACCTTACAAGTTCCCCATAAAGTCTCGCACATGGTATCTGTACCTATTTTATCACACCCTGCTGATCGCTACAGTAAATGCTTGGCTTCTAGTTGCTTCTAGCTGAACGAGAAGCCTGTCAACCTCCGGCGATTTCAGGCAAGCATCGCGGAGTCCCTTATCGAGGTGGGAAAAAAAACAGTCAAGCGGCCAACATCTTCAGTAACTCTGCCTATGAAGAAGTGCAAAGTCGGTGGAAGTGCTCCCCAGGATGATGTGCAGTCGGATGGAGTCGGTCACATGTACATCTGGGGCAGCAGCAGGCTGTGATGCAAGTCTTGTCCGCCAGCGCGGAACAGCTTTTCTTACACCTACTGTTGCAAGTGTAACGTAAACCTATACTACACAAAAGATCGCAATTGCTTTGTTGCCTACCACATGTGAAAATGTCATTATGGTTTTGGTAGTAATGCCCACAGTATCATTGATGATACGAGCTGTATCATGGGGAAATAATATGCAAATAAAATAAAAATTGCTTTCGGTGAAACTGGGCACAATTTTGAGCATGAAATCATAATTACTGAATGTTTTCAATGTTCCACAAATCCAGGGTGTCTACCAAATTCTTATTTTAAAATTCCCTGACTTTTCCAGGTTTTCCCTGACTATTTTATTTGAATTCCCTGACCCACAACTACCGACACCAAAACACAATATATTATAGATAGACACTATTCACAACGTAAATGTTTTATTTAAGTTAGATAAAGCAACTACCTTCACTTTGGAAGACTGTTTAGAATACAGCATTGACCAGGGTTTACTGTTTCAGAGTTTGGTCCCAGTACCTGATCAGTACATCCATTTGTTCTCTCCGAGTTACTTTGTTCAGTGACTCATCAAAAGCAACCACCAGATATGGCACGCTAGAGAGGCTTGCTAGCAACTTCTTTTGAAAGTATGGGCCGATACCATGACATATGGTATATCCCACTTTGTCTTTTCCAAGCTGCATTTTTCTGGCGGTCTCACACATGGGGAACATCAACGGAAACAGCGAGACAGACGGTGCCGCTGAACGGAAAGACCCATGAGTAGTTATAGTGTTCAAGCACCACATGATCCCGGCTTTGTGACTTCCTTCTTCAATCAAAAGCCACCACCCACGTCTTCACAGAGGGGCTAAGAGCTTCCGTGGCGGTGGTTAGACGCATTGCCGGAGCTTTACAAGCGCTATTGCTACCTCCGGACAAAACACCCGTTGCTGTCGCGGAAGGCAAGTCCGCATTTGTCGCAGTTTTGAAAAATATGATTGGGCTCTGGGAAACGCTTTGCAGATATTTCATAGCAGCTTGATGTTTCTTACCCTCAACATGAGTAGTAATCGCCCTATTCCCCATGTTGCTCAGGGAGAACTTCTTGCAGCACATTGTGCAGTGAGCACTATTTGGATCATTTGGAACGGGCCGAATCCAACTTGCATTCGTGGATATGTCCGGGTTTGTCCAGTTGAGGTTGAAGGAGCACTTCCTCGACAGCGACATAGTCACTTTCACATATCTCCACTTCCGGAAAATAACACAATAGAAAGCCCAACCCAAAGCCACAAACGCACGTGGCAGAGCTCGTAGAGTGCAGGCGTCCAGGTTGCGTTTACGGGGAAGCGCGAAAACACCATATCTGACAAACGAATGGATCGCTAGGCGCGCGCCTCTCAGAGGGTAGATGAATGAACGACGGCTGTTCTCTTCCGAGTGAGTGGTGACTCGCGCCACCTAGTATCGGCTAGAGTAACTGTTTCTCCTCGTACTAGAGCAACACCACCTGACAAAAGTCACGAACTAAACAAAATGGCCGCTGCTACTCTGCTTCACTAGTAACTGTGAGTAACTCTTTAGCCGCCATACTTTAGCATTGCTACTCTAAAGTGTAGCTTATTTAGTGGCTTTAGAGTGTACTAAAAGAACGACGAGCCGCCAGCTTCGCACATGCTCTCGTGTGAAGCGCAGCGCGTGGAAAATTGGGCGGGTCGCATCGCGCCTAGGGGTCGCGACGCCGCACTTGACTGCGCTCGTGGCTATGCCTGCCCGTGCCTGTCGCTTCTAGCGTAAGCGGGCGAGCATGGGATAAATTCCCTGACTCGGCAATCTTTTTGGAAATTTCCCTGACAATTCCCTGACTTTTCCAGGTGTCTTAAAATTCCCTGACAATTCCCGGTTTTCCCGGTCGGTAGACACCATGAAATCTCTGGGCATTATGGAATCATTTAAACTGTGTAATCATCCTCAATGACAATTACAAGTATTCTTAAGTGATTTACCATCCTTGTGTCCTAAAAAAATAAACATAAAAAATGTTAAAGCCGGCTTTTTTTTCTTTTCTTTTTGAGTTTTTTTGGCACAAAGTTACAAGTAAACAGCAAGAAAAAATGAAAGCCGTTTACAACTCCCCGTAACGCCGAATTAGAGCGCAGCTCTTGAGGAGGAGGGAAGAACACGGGGGGGGGGGGGGGGGGGGTCACCTGACCTCGGGGGGCGGGGGGCGGAGAATATTTTCCGCGCGGGAAAAGTTTTCCGCTAGATCTAGTAGGAAAATTTTTCCAGCGGGAAAAATTTTCCGCTAGATTTAGGAGAGAAAATTTTCCGCTAAATTTGGCGGGGGAAATTTTCCCACTAGATTTAGCGTGGAAAATTTTTCCACTAAATTTAGCGGGGAAAATTTTCTGCTAAATTTAGCGGGGAAATTTACCCATCATACACCGCGCAATTACGCCGACGGCGATGGCGACGCCGACGCCGTCAAGCTGGAAACGGGTACCGAAGAGCTATACTCTAAAACACAATTAAAGCATTATTTGAATATTCTGAAGGTTAATTGATGAACTGCCCAGTCTCGATAAGCATCAGGTTAGGGCAAAGTGTTATCAGAAACTCTCAGGAGAGTAGTTAGAGCCCTTGTGGCGGTCGAAAGACCCAACAGATGGCAACAAAGCAAGAAACATCGCCGGCAAGCGAGAAAAAGACCACTGGGTCATGAACAAGTGCTTCTTGAGGCTGGCGCTCTGACTAACCGCCATTCCCATTCCAACTGATCTCGGCACTCTGACAGCTAGCTAGCTCCGAATTTGAAATGTTGATTAAATAGGTTTTTATTTGAGGTACCATGGACGTCTAGGTGTTCTCTGCTCTACATTGGTGACCCGGACGTGATTTGAACATGGTACACCCTCATCAGTAAAAGAGTGTCGCTGCGGCCGATGCTATTTTGTGTCATGGTGTGGGTAGTTTGTTGGAATTGCAGAGTCTATTACGTATGAATAGAATAATATTTAGCCAGAAATTTATAATATTATCCTCCTGATATCTGCGGCCCTCCCTGAGAAAATTGAAGCAGATGAACCCGCACCACCGAGATCGTCTAATGACATGCACGCTGCTGCGTTACTCGCTTACACTTGTTTATTCCACTCGTGGCAGATATATTAGAACAGTTTGTTTCACTTGTTTCAGAGTTCCTGTCAACGAACAGCTTAGAACAGAAGAGGCACTCTCTCCACATCGCAAAGCATTAGAATCGTTTTGACTCCGAAAAACTTACCCACGCCATGTCACAGGAAAGGGAAACATTGGCTGCAGCGGAGCTTTTTTACTCATAGAAGCTAGCAATATCACGGTATTGTCCAATACAACACTAACTTTTCTCAATGCAAAATATTTATATTACTTTGAAAGCTCAAAGTAGCAAAAAAAATGCGTAGAACCTGCGATTCCACAACCCACAGTAAAAGCATTATGTAAGTACCGGGGTTGGAATTTTTTGTTTTATTTATTTTCGGCGTTGGTGAATCAACGTATCTCTTTTTAAAAACGCAAATATTTAACATAAATAGTACAGTTCACCTGGAAACAGGCATCCGTCAGTGGTGATTCATGCTTCCCAACGTCTGTGGCCTGCATCCACAGAAGCGAATATTTAAATTGTAGGCCGCTACGCTGGTAGCACGGTTCGATCTTCACTGAAGCCCCGAACAGTACCGCACCATTTTCTGCTAAAGTCGTTTCCCAACGGCGTTCCGCGTTCAACTGTAGCAACGAGCTCAGAGGCCGAGCTCAGAACACGGGCAGCTCCCAACCGGACTGGACGTGTATGTACGTCCAGTCCGTCAACACGGGGGAGCTGCCTGTGTTCTGAGCTCGGCCTCTGAGCTCGTTCTCCCTTGTCCACCTCTTCTTCCTCCGTCCGGAACAGCCGGTCGCTACAGCATCATTGAGTTGTCTTGCAAGCGAAGTAACCGTCAGGGAAAATAAATTACGAGTGCCGGGGAAGGGACGGTGGCTGCACAGTTTGCGAAACACATTTCGTAGAGGTGTAGTGACGACACTTTTCTAACATTCATGTTCACGCACTCTTTGCATCAGCCTTGCTTGTTCGTGATGTTGATGCACTTTCAGTGGTGGAACTGACAAGTGGAAAGTTGGAGCAAGTCTTGTACCAGGGAACAACAGGTTTTGTGAGCAGAGATTCCCATTCTTGGAGTAGATAATGTTGAGCTTTCATGTCACAAAATTTTAAACAATCTCTTTGAAGGTTAGCCAGTGGAAAAAAATTCAGGTGTTGGAGTGTTAAGTGACTATTTAAAGTGCCATACCTACAGAATGGCTGGACACTACAGATATTTATTTATTGAACATTCATACGCAGCTAAGTTTTCAGATGTCTATTAGGAGTACCGACGGCGTCTTCGGTCTGTGTTTGACGTAAAGATGTTCTTGGAAGTGGTGGTCAAGCCAGCTTTGAGTTTGGAACAGACGAAAACTCGTTATGAAGCATGTTTGCATCAGAAAAAGTCGCTTTTTGGAGTAGCTTTGGAGCAGCACACACGTAAGTTTGGAGCAATTCGATGCAGTTCCCTATTAGTGATACCGCAGCATGCATTTATGCGATCAGTTACATGATGCCCATTAAGAACCCAAATTTAACAGTTATGTTGTACAATAGTTGGTGGCAAATTAAGAGAAAAGTGGAAGCTCCTTCCTCCTCTTTTCCCTTTTGCAGAGCGAACACTGAAGGGGCCTCCACTCCCGCAGTCTTTCCAGTGATGCCCGGCCGGAGCTGGGCATCACTGGAAAGACCGCAGCCATTTGCGGGCTGCACAGAGCGTGTCCGCAGGCCGGGCGTTTCGAGACCACTGCTCTACATAGAGAGGTAAATTAGCACTATACAAAGTCTTATCACGTGAAATGAGCAAATAATCAAAAAATATTCTGGGTTCAAGGATTCAGATCATTTGACATGAAAAAAGGCAACAATTAGTAACCAAGCAGTTCCGACCAAGCATGCTAACGAAATGAGTACCATGTGCGAGCACATTCGTATAAAACAGTGTCACACTTCTAAGCATGAGCATGCAGAAAAAAAAAAGAATTGATTGTGCTTGCTAATTTTCAGTAGTGCGCTTCAAAATGCAACTAAAACTGTTAAAACTGCTTTGCGTTAGGAACGTCGGTAAAATTGGTGCAAACCCTGTAAAACAATGCCGCGGAGCCGGAAACCTGGATTGGACTGTGATGGCCAAACCCCACTCGATTCCCACAGTTGCCAGACGTAAACAAAACTCTTCCAAAAACCAATTTGTTAGCAGATTTGTTCGCTTTGGCGCAATTATTCCCTTTGGGAGCAGCAAGGCGCAGGCAAGCGGAATATATCAAACTGGTGCAAATGGCGCAACTGGACCACCCCTGATGTTTTTGGCTTTGTAGGGTTTGTGTCACGGTGACGTAATTGTCACGAGTTCAACATCAAACGGACACTTTCATGTTGAATGTGTCCCACACTGCTCTCTGCTTTGTGGTAGTTAGGCATGCGCAAATAATAGATTCTGGGTTGGAAGTAAATTTAAAGTGTATAGTGGTTTGGGCCGAATATTTTTTTATCGAATATTGAATAGTTGCTGTGCATATCTTCACGCCTTTCACTACTGTTACACCACGCCTAAAGACAGACGACCAGTTCGCGCTTCCCTCTTTTCCCCTGCTTCCTCCTCTCCCCCTTTCTACCCTGTCCACCGTTGCCTGCTTTCCTCCTTTCCCATGGCAAGGAGGATCTTCTGCCTTGCAGAACCTCGTCTCTGGTTGTCGGCCTTTAAAGAAAAATTCAGCTGAACTCGCAAAGGTGGTTCACTAAGCTTTTAATTGGCCAACTATGAGCTCTGTTAAATTTAATCTAGCTATATTTACAGACTGTGGCCAGAGAAAGTCCAATACCTGCACTGAGATGGCAAGTAAACGACAGATATGACATAAAATTATACCTATAAAGGAGCAAAAGTCGTACCTAATTAAGGGGATTTATAAATATTCTTGCTATATGCAAATGTTTTCTTTAATTCTGAATTAAAAAAGAAAACAAGCACGAATAATGAACACAGGTTAAACATCGCCGCCTAACATACACCCTTGCATAATAGCCACAGTGGCATTTTGAAGCTTTTACTACAATGTAAATATAAACAATCACAATGTTTTCTTTATTGTTTAATACACCATGCATGCGTGTGCACCATACCGCTTTGAAGGTGTGTTTTTCGCCTAAGCGTAGCGGCTGCGCTGCATGGCGAAGAGAGTCGTGAGATTGTGGTGTTAGCTCTGCGGGTATTGCTTCTCCGCTGTGCACCGGTGCTTCAGGAGAAGAGCACTCAAGGGGGCTAGCCCGCCGCCGGAGTACACCCTTGCTAGCCGATGCCTTCCTGAACGGCAAGCGTTTGGTAAACAGTAGTGATGGGCCGAACTTCTGCCGAATCAAAAGTTCGGCGCCGAATCTCGCGATTCAGCAAAGCCGAACTTTTCTAAAGATTCGGCAAAAATACATAGTTATTAGTAAATAAGGTGATATTCTACTAGATAATTGTATCGGTGTCATTTTTGTGTGTTTACTGGCAATTTTAGTGACTCCTTGCAGAAGTGGCGTGACAACGAGGCTGGGTAGAAGCGAGCGTGGCGCAGTCACAAATTGCGCTACGAGAGTTTCGGTTTTGAGGCATCATCAGCGCAAGCCTGCATGAGTGTGTAACATCTACCTCCTTGGTGTACATTTTTAAAATGAAGGCAATAACACTGCGCTCTTGCTTTCTCTAGGAGTCACCGTTTTGTGCACAAAAACAAATGCAAAGGTTGCTGAGCCTTCACCAGAAGAGATAATAATAATATTGTAAATATGCATGTTTTTCGATTTGAGTCACTAGACGTCTTTGCATGAAAGTGTGCGTCCCATATTCGCTACGCCTCGTTTTTAACCTTTAAAATGCCAGTTTCTGGTGTTAGGACACAAAAAAACATTTTGGAAGATAGGGAGAGTTAGGAATGTCGGATGTGGATTGTCGAGCATTATAATTCTGTGTTTAGTGTGATGCAGATACATGAAAATCGCTGAATTAACACAAATTGAAAAAGCAATATTATTTTGTTTTGGAACACAGTACTCTCGAGCCGAAAACAGAATTCTTTTAATTGCGAGGAGTGCTTTAAGGCCACGTTCACACGATGCATTTTCTCGCGCATCTAGTGTCGCGAAATGCAGTTTCGCTGAAATGGTTGGGCCGTCTGAACAAATCCGAGAAGGACGCGCGCATCTAAAAAAAGTTACGCGCACACCTCGCTTCTGGAGCGAGCTTTTACTGAAACTTTGCCGAGTCCTGTCAATCACTCTGAGGGGCAACGCCAATGGCCGCTCAGAAACGCTTTCACGCGGCCTTTGAGGGGGAGCGAGCTGTTTGAGAAGACCACTTCACTGCCGGTGTTGTAGCCGAGCCAAATCAGAAAAAAAACGAAACCACGAACGATGGATACTGCCGCGCTTCCGCAAGCACGTCAAGCACCACTGAAGGAAAAGTGAGTAGCAGATCGGGAAAAAAATCCAGCGATGAACGAAGACAATTAGCGGGAGTTGGCAAGATTAGAATAGTGCTCATAGCCAGAGTGTCGAACCGGAACCGAACCGAACCGAAAACCGGAACAGAACCGTTATTTTTAGCCGAACCGGAACTGAACCGAACCGAAATCTTCGCCGCCATCTTGGAACTGAACCGGAACTGAACCGGAAAAAACATAACGGTAACCGGTTCAAAACGGTTCACGGTAATTTTTTTCATTACAAAATGAATGTTTGAGAAGTAAAAATTGGCAGCTGGCATTTCTATGTAGTGATCAAATTGTCATCAATCGAATTGCAATGTATTAGAAATTGTGGGCTTTCGTGGCGCTTTTGTATTGGCACTACGATTAATCTTGTGTCACGTGGTCACATGACGTCATGGTTTCAAGACATGCTGTCAAATAATGTCACGTCACGTGGCCCCGTGGCGTAGTCGCATTACTCACCGCGTTAAGTCGACTTAAATTCAGAACGTCAATTTCCCCTCTCTTCTCCAACGTTTCGTCTGCTTCTTCCTCCCCGGCCTTCTTTTCCCTCGCCCTACCTTCTTGAGTTGCAACGGAATATAGATGTATTAGCGTTTGTGACACCGTGACGTCACATATGCCATAACTGAAGCCCATTTATACAGAAAAGTAGCTGCATCCTTTGAAGAATGCCGCCTGCAATCTTGGGCCAAACCAGGCGGCGCTACTGTCAACGCAAAGGTGTAAAAAAGCAAAACATAAAGATAAAAGGTGTGAGCGTCAGAGGAGGAAGGAGAAGGAATGCCTATGCTGTCGGAGTGCAGTGCATACTATGAGCTTATGTCGCCAATCAAATAACACCGACTGTGCAACGTCACGGCTTTCATCGTCTTTCCTTGAGCACATCCTTCGAGGCTTGTAGACAGTAACAGTGCGCTTTTAGCCTGTGTGTATGTATTTGCGTGTCTTTCAGCCATTGACTGCGTTCTGACTCAAGTATAGGAAGGCCGTATGCTATCTTGGTCCAAACCAGGCGGCGCTACGGTCGACGCACGGGTGTGAAAAAGCAAAACATAAAGATAAAAGGTGTGCGCGTCAAAGGAGGAGGGAGAAGATGTCGCTACCTTTTTTATTCAGGGGCATTAGCCATCACGACTTTTCACCGCGAGTCGTACGACACCGTGACGTACTCGGCTGTCATGAGCCTGAGCCGAGTGCTCGGGTTCCTGACAATCAGCATCGCCAAACATTCGTGTTGGCTCGTGTTCAGTCAAAAATGAGAATAGCCGAACTCTAATAAAGCCTAAATCTCAACCCATGCTTTATTCTTTGCCAACCCCAGCGCATGACTATGATGAACACTGGCGGTATACAATTAGCGCCAGATCACAATGCCGCCTGTTCTAATAGCGAGTTGAGGAGGGAAAGCTGTTTCTTTCATTTATTTTTTCTGCGTCTGCCATTGAGCAGAGAGGAAAACTAATGGGTGTTTTTGCAAGCTATCAACGTCAGGGATTACCTCTTAGTAGTATTTACTGAAAGTGCAAAAACTGTTGCATGAACTATTTTACATGTACACATCATTGAGGCGCTCAAACATGTTTTCGTTGTTGCTGAACTGACTGAGAAAGTTGTCCATGAGAATAGAAGCATTGAAAAGACTAAATATGGCTTATTAATCTGACGAGAAATAGAACTACAATTGTGTATGGCAGGGATACCTGAAAAGAAAGATTCTAGTGGCCTTTGAGGGACAGCCGAAAGTCGGCAGCCGCTCAAATTCTCGCAGTTTTGTTTAAACTTCACAGTTTTTGGATGTAAAATAAAAGAAATGGAGAATTACTGCTAACGAATGACAGAAATATAATTGTCGAATTGGCACCCCCAAACAATGGAGGGAGTCCCTCAGAAATAAAAAGTATTCCCTGGAGGAGCATCGTCAAATGAAAAAAAAAAAGGGGGGGGGGGGGTTAAAACCCTACTGTGTTGTAAAGGTTCCTCTGCTCCGCATCTTCGGCACAGAGCAGACAGTGTAATCCTGCAAAACTACTTCGTTTGCGAAATCACTCCTGCCAGAAAGCGCGTTTTCTGAGTGTCAGACGCTCGCGCTGTTCCTCACGCTGCACCAAGCCAAGAATAATTTGTGTTTCTGAATACATTGGTTGCACTGAGCGCGAACCTTCAGCAGCGTGCATTTGAATTTCTCAGCAATTTGAACTCGGGATCTGAATTCTCAGCAAAAAGAAATCTCTGACCACTCGCATATGGTGCGATGATGTCACTTGCAAACCATGTTAAACAGTTCAGTTTTCTGTTCAAATGTGATGTCCTCAACACAATACTTCGTTTCACTTGAAGTGAAAGCGTATCAGAAACTAAAAAAGCGAGCTCCGGGCTTTCAACGTCCGAGCACGCGCGCTCCTGCAGTGCAAGTGTTCGGGACCAAAGGCTCGTGCTTGTGGCATAATAAAGTGGAGATTTGGGCCAGTTGGTTCATTGCAAACAAAAAGCGCCGAAAAAATACAGGGACACGCCACGAAGGGAAACAGGACAAGGCGGACTCTCAACTGCAGTTTATTATATATAGCCACAAAAACCCTGCTTACCCTAGGGTGCCTTCATGGGCATTGAGGCACCCTGGTTTACCCTATCTGCTCAGCCCGCGTTTCAAAATTTCAAACTCATTCGTAGATAAATAGGGGAACGTGTCACTTAAACATTTCTTCTCCCTGGTCGTAATTTCATATGCCTCGTGTAGTTCTCGCGACACTTTATCTTTGTACCTAGCCAAATCTTAGTGTTTGTTTGTAGCATAGGCTGCATCTGGACTTGAAGGGGCCATGCAAAGCGTTTCTGGCCATTTTTTTTAAAATTTGCATTGCTTTCGCTCGAATTAGTGGCTGGGACTCTAGCAACACATTAAACATAAAATAAACAAGAAATCTGGTGTATTTTGAACATAATAGCTGAAAGAGGTTCAGAATTTTGAGCGCATTTTCTTCTGTTGATGACGTTATTGGTCTGAGCCAACAGAGAACCTGGTTAGAAAATTTTATTTACAACAGTGGTGTCATGACTAGGACAAAACCGAAAACCGAAAACGCGTTATGTACAGTATATACTGGTCTAAACTACAAGAGCGTGAAACAACCATGAGCGATCTTCCTAAGTGTTGGAAATTAACATCCAGTTATGAAGATGTGAGCGCCCCACCAATTTACGGGTGCTCCAAGCAAATGTATGAGTGAGAGTCAAGTGCTTGAAAGGATCAGAAGGGGTAACTTGCGCCTATTTAGCCAGTTCTACCTCTAGAATTCTATGTCATCATTATCCGACGTTCTAGACCAATGTCGTCACTGAACGCTCATGTTTGATAGTGATAGGCACGCCGTTCGAAGCAGCCTTTGGTTTTCGACGTCGAAATTGTAAAGTTGTGCACTATATATAGCAGTCTCGCGATGATATGCTGCAGCCTCATAAAATGTTAGAGCGCGCATGACTGATAAAGCACGGAGTTGTAAAATCAGGCCACAAAACAAGTGCCCGTAAAACCAAATATCACTTTAGCCTCCCAAAACAGAATTCTGCGAAGTTTCGAGCTCGTGCAGTCCGATGTTCTAATGTGATTTAAATTAGAAATATATCGTCTGTTCCTTGCGATATTTACGTGTAATTAGGAACATCATTACACGCATCTCTACTAGAGAAATACGCACCATAACCAACCAAGTCCTGAACAGTAAGAAATCTGACGTTTCAAAACCGTTTTTTTTTATTAAGGGCGACTATGTGCACGTGGAGAGCAGCAGCTTCTTTTCTATCTACGGTGTGTCGTTTGCTTCACTCACTTTTTCTTCTTCGAGTGTCCTAGTCCGTTGGCACACGCCGACGGTTAAGTGGCTGTCGACCTATTGAGCCCGACATATTGAAACGTCGGGCCACTAAATGTTTAGGACTTGGTTTGTGAAGGTCTGTATTTCTCAACTTTTTCACCCAACCAGACGGAGTTCCGTCAAATGTGTTTACGTTTAAAACATGCATTCCTATATAGTTATTTTTGCAGTAAGGCGTCGTGTATATATGGCATTATTTAGAAGAATATAATTTATTATCTCTCTCTCTCTCTCTCTCTCTGCACATTTCGTGCATTTGCCTTCAGATCTATAACGTGAGCACACAGTTCTTTTTGGCATACCCCTGCGACCTGGTGTTTCACACTGTCAAACAGCGAACAAATAAGCACGTTCCGCAGACTCAACAGATGGCGTATTTTCGAGTACCGTCCTCCCGTGTCGGTCTGAAGCGGTTATGTGAACTTCATACAGTCAAATTGATTGATGACAATAACAAATATTTTCTTACTACCTGAAGACTTGACAACATAAATAAAGGACCTATCACCATAAAGTTCTTTTCCGGCGATATTTATCCACGAGAGGCACGTGTATAAGTAACTTGGGAAAAACTTATGCACTTTTTTTTTGAAGCTGATTTAAATAACTTGTGTTCCTGACGCATATTCAACTTCTCAAACATATAGAAGTCTGTTGCTTCTTTTATTTGATGAACAACAATTTTATGTGTCTGTGGGCTGGATGAAAACAAAGTACATACACAGTGGCGCGTGGCAGAACTATGACGATTGCGCACGCAGACCGTCAGAAAGTGACCAATTAAGTAGCTGTAATGTCGAGTAGACTATGAAATACCACTTTGTTGTATTTAACAACAAATCACCAATTAGCAAGGGTGATGCTTATTTACAAATTGAATTGAACGGCATCTTGTCAAGAACAAGCATCAAACGCCAAGCTATGCCGAAAAGGTGCACTTTAATGCGCTCTATTTTAGGTCATATCCGAACTGAATACGAAGGTCACTCTTTTCTGCATTATTATTCGCCTGTATCACGGCGCTCAGTGTA
Source organism: Ixodes ricinus (assembly GCA_037355805.1). Taxonomy (NCBI): domain Eukaryota; kingdom Metazoa; phylum Arthropoda; class Arachnida; order Ixodida; family Ixodidae; genus Ixodes; species Ixodes ricinus. Next base: position 154,589 of record JAZHYW010040113.1, read on the forward strand.
AACAATATTGGTCAGGAAAGCAAGCGTTGTGCTTGCCGCTCAGAGTTTCTATAAAAGGTAGACTGAAAGGGTTTGTCCTAAAACTTTCCTAACATTTTGAAAATAATATTGCTTTAGGCTCAGTTGCACCGTCATCATATATATTGTGAAAAGTATTTTATAATCTAGATTTCAGAATATATATGGCGAGAGCGTGCCCATTTCATGATTGTATGCACTAATTATTTTCTAAGTACAAGAGCACAGCAGGAGTCTACTTTTAATATTGCGACGCAAAGGTCTACTAATCACATGCATTTTAGACGACCCACCAGACTGATAACCTTTAGACTCAGGCAAAATATGTGCGACTGAGGTAAAAAGAAATAGATGTTGAGTTATATATGTTAATCAAGCTTTTCATTTACTGTTTCATTGAAATTAAACAACACAATTTATTTTTGATACATGAAAAAAAAGTGGATTCAACAAATGATAAAAAGATATATAGTTACTCGTTTCACTCTTGAAAAAGTGCCTATTGCCAAAAGAACGCGGAAAATATATTCTCAGTTTAGCGGTTCAAACCGGTTCGAACCGGTTCAAACCGGTTCGAACCGTTATTTTTCGCTCCCGGAACTGAACCGGAGCTGAACCGAAATCCGTGAACCCGAACCGGAACCGAACCGATAAAAATTTCGGTTCGACACTCTGCTCATAGCGTTGTTGTCGCGACGATACCGCTGGATAAGAGACCATCGAGTAAACTGAAACCAAGTTTGCTTTGTTTACAAGCGAACGTGAAACCATGTGCGCTCTCTGAAACGGTTGGCACAGTAAAATCGGGGCAGACATGGGCGCTGAGAAGTAACCAGATTGGACACATAGTGTTTCTATGAATACCATGTGCATTGATAGGAGCTTTGGCAATGAATTGGCTGCGTACGGGCTCGGCGCCGGCACATGTCCTGCACGTACAGGTTGCCGCCTCAATCGGCTTTGCGCACATGCGAGATCGCTCCAAGTAGTGCAGTATGTGAGAAAAAAAATTAAAGTGAATTGACTGCATAAAATGCGCAAAGCAGGTCCCCAGATAAATAGCGATCTGATTCGGAGCTCCTCAAAACGGTGCATCGGTCGGTGTGTGTGTATCACGTTCGGAAATACTGGGTGGTCCGGATGGCAGTGGTTTCGATAAATCTCAAAAAGTCATTTTGTTAGCTACGGCACTGTAATTGACCACGTAATTTTGCCTGTGTGGTCGGCTTTCAACTGAAGCGCCACATTATGGTCAACACCGAAACTATTTTCGCGAGTCTAAATGTCATCGTTGTTGCACGTGAAG
>JAZHYW010040120.1:0-42795 GCA_037355805.1 Ixodes ricinus
GTCGGAACTATTTTTCCCTGGGGGAGCAAAAAAATACTACCATAAACACCATCATCATCATCATCATCATCATTTATTTTCCTTGAGGGCTCATGCAGGCACTATACAGGGGTCGTACATATGATTACATGAATAAATAAACATAGTTAACACACCGTCATAAGACCATGATATAAACACGCTACAAGTGGGCGCACTAACTGTGACAGATAATTAAAAAGCTAGGACCAGAAATGTATCCTTTGTGCGACGTTTTCTCAAGTTTTTGTTACCGATATTCTATTTGACCAGACTGACTTTTTATGTACATGCAATATTTGACACGATGACGTTTCTCCTGTGTTGATAAATGATTAACGTAATTATGGAGAAACCAAATACCAGAGAGGAGCTAGTCTGTAATTAGAAGGAATAGGGCAATAAATGCGATATATGAAAGATACATGCGTCTTAATGGCGCAAATTAACTCTAATTCAAAGCAGTCCCAGTTGCTTAGAAAACCTAGGAAAGGAATTTCAGAAAGAACTCGTGGTCGAGTTAAACGTAACAGAGTTAACATTAAGAAATCCATAAATCGATGACATGGTAGCCCTGTCGCTGAGGCAGCCTTGGAAGCGACACCAAAGTTATAAAAGCTACACACGTACACACAAGCCAGCCCACGTGTCCCGGTTTATATGTAGATAGAAAAAAGGAAGGTTGGTCAGCAGTACCACAGCTTTTCACTAATCACATAATATGAACTCCAGACATACAATAGGTTATTATGAAACATAAAAAAAGATTCCGCGTGAGATACCGTCAGTTGGGAGGAACGAACAAGCAAATATTGTAAACGTGCTCCAGGAAAAATTACAACATGCGCATATTTGTATCGTAGACCTAAAGTAACATTGCAAAAGTAATGTGCCTTTACATTGTCAGCGAGAAAATGATGTTAACGCAATTATAAACATAATTTACATCTCTTGTGCATACTTTACAAACACAGAAAAATAAACGAACGATATTGGCCGCAAGAACGAACAGAAGCGTCGCTACAGTTTCCACCGTGACGTCATGGGGAGAACAGAAATTTTTCTCGTGAGATTATGATCGCACGAATCAAAATACAATCACGCTATCGAAAAATAAAGCAAAAAGGATCTTCTCAGTTATCAGCAGCCGATACCCAACTTTTCGCAAGTTGACTCGGCTGAAATATTGTCTCCTTGACTCACTCTCGCAGGCCGCCAAAAGGAGCCACACAAACTTCTCGGTGCTAATAACAATAACTTGTAATAAGTATAGAGTTTAAATATACCCTCCTGAGTGATGTTAGAACTGGTCAAAAGTCGCACAAACACACTTACGCATTTTTACATTTCACAGTCATGCTGTGCCAAACGTGGACTTCCTTTCCGCGGTTCGTGCGACAAAGGTTTGAATTACGGAATCTAAGCTCAAAGTGGCCGTCAGCGCGCCGTGCACGTGCAATAAGAGTAGATGAGTCAACCTTTCCTGTGACATTGTGCTTCGAAAGCAAGTTTTCATACGTCGCAGGGCACTGAAGGATCGTTCGGATGATGCCGACGACGCGGGGACCGTGAGAACAAGAAGCACAAGTTTAAAAACTTCCTCAAAAATTAGTCTCACGTTTGGAGCTTGATCCTTCAGCAATGCATGAACATCTTGGATGGTGTCGCACTTGCTGCTTCCAAGTGACGGCAGCATTATCAATTGTGCAGCAAGCCGGGAGACGTCGAAATCCGAAGTGTGGAGCCCCAGTTCCTCTTCCAAGACTGCGGCAGAGGAGGCTTCCTCTTGGCGGCATCAGTCACAATTCCTTCTAGACGAACAAGCTCGTCGAGTCCAGGCTGCGTGAATCTCCTGTGAATTTCCGCCGTCAGAGTATCGACCAGCTCAAAAAAATCCTTTCTCAGGGCATCTTTCAAGTCTAATGACGCTGGTGAAACTGGACGGCTTGTAGATTCCAGTCTCTTTGGTGGCCTTTTTTCCTTGTCTCGGAAGGAAATTTGAGATTAAGTCTATCTGATTTGGCCGATGCAAGAAGAAAAATCTCATCAAAAGCATCATCACTCCGCAGATTTCTCAGGGTCAACTCGAGCACATCGGCCGACTTCCTTGCTACGGTGGCAGAGCAACTGGAGCTCTGAAGTGCACGGGCGAGTTCCTCGCAAGGACCAAAGACCTTGATCGATGCAATTAAATAAAACATCGTCTCGAACCGCTGCAGACGTTTTAAATAGCCCTGGAATGCAGCGCGGCGGTCGTCTCGAATACAAGTTTTCTCTTTAAGGATCTCCGCGAGAGTGATTTGCACCCGACCATAATTATCCAAGAACCTCGACATGGAGTTCACGCGAACGGACCAACGGGTTGGGCACAGAGGTAACAGCTGCTTCACCGGCATGTCCATCTCGCATTCTGATGGGCACGGAGCTGACACAATACCAGTGTAGATTGACTTTCTTTTTGCCGAATTCAGGATCGCGTTGGACACGTCTTTCACAATTGTTAATGTGGTACAAATGACTTCAGAGCTGCGACCCGCCTCCTGAAGTGCAAGGTCGAGAGAGTGATTACAGCAGTGAACATATGTCGATTTTGGCTGCTCATCCTTGATTAGCTTTTGTACCCCGCTAATCTTTCCAGACATGCTGGCAGCACCATCAAAACAATGTCCCCGGAGGTTGTCGAAGCTAAGCGATAGCCTGATCAGGACGTCTTTGATCGTGGAGAATAATGTTGCTGCTTTGGTGTCAGGTGGGTTGTACATGCCCAAGAACGCTTCATGCACATCAAGTGTGTCTGGGGAAACGTACCTTACGCACACGGAAAACTGTTCTTGACCCGACGTGTCAGTCGTGGAGTCTGCCATGATGGCGTAGAAAGGTGATTGGGTGATTTTGTCGACAAGCATTCGCTGGACACTGTGCGCCATTATTTTGAGTATTTCGTTTTGCACGTCGCCACTAAGCCACCTGTCCCGCTTGTTAAGCCAGGTTCTTAGCGCAGGGACGTCTTCTCTTCTCTCTTCCAAAAGCTGCACCAGGTCTCCGTTGCTTGAAAGGTGGCCGCGAATGGACAAACCACTTCGAGCAAGGAAGCGCAACGAGCTTACAATAACCCGTAAAGCCGCACGATTCTCTTGTTGCTGCTGAAGACTCTGCTTCGAGATAAGTGCTGCAATGGATGCCCCTTTCTCTCTCTGGATAATATGGTGAATCGAGTCTCTGTGATGCTCGCTCCTCTCATGCATTTTGAATTTGTGAGGTCCCTTCCGCCAGTTTCGAAAACCTGTCTTTAGGAAAGCCGGCTCGACACCATGGAGAGACTTCAAGCCCTTCATTTCAAACGCCCTAGCACAGTCAAAACAGAAAACACAGTCCTGCTTCTCATCGTAATGAAGCCATTGATACGTTATAAACCAAGATGACTGGCAGCTCCTGCTGTCATTTTTGGGAAACCTGAACGAGGTTCCGGGATGAAACTTAGTTTCAATCCTACAAACAGCGTCAGGAGAACTGTATCTTTCCTCTACAGGGCCTAAACTGGTTGATGCTGATTGACATTGCGCGGGCATACTCTCACTCGCTTCCAAGTGCATGATGTGCTCTTCTGGTGGTGGCTTGGTCCTTTTTGCGGTTGGTGACCAGAGGTCCAGCAAGGTCTGCTTTCGTGCCATCTGCGAAATACATTTATACGGTGTTATCAGACGGAGTTGAATCCGACACCATCAAAGCATCAAAAGGAAATTAAATATTATCTACACTCCGCCATTACGCGGCGCCGTGTCTACAGTAAAGTGAAACATATAAGCAGTAATTTATTAGCGAGCGAAGGAGAGAGAAAGAGAGAGACACCGAGACTTGGAGTCCGAAACAACGTCAAAGCGTCAAGTTACGTCTCAGCGATAATCTATTTACGTAATCCACCATTTCCCGAATTGGTGGTCTTTCAGTCAGCGAGCTCTTGCTCGACGGGGGCATTCACTCAAGTCAACTTCTCGTTGCTGTTGTTTATGTTGCAATAACAAATCGTGAAAATGGGAAAAGCCCGTGCGTAAATGTTATGCACCCATAATGCGCTTGCTAGGGCCTCGCAATTCCTTCGTTGCAGCTGAGACTGCAACAAGGCTAGACGCAAACAATTCCTCGTGTACAGCTCGTTCGTTAGTTAGGTATTGGTCATGAGCATGTCGTGATAACAAATTGCATTCCATGTACCGGCTAAACGCCACTTTCTGAATTGCTGGTTTTGAAGAACTTTTAATAACTTGCGGCGTATACTCCAACAAGCGGCTGCGGTAGCTTTCCGGTCTAAAAGCAAGTTACTTTAATATGGTTGCTAACGGTTTGCGAATAGTGCTTCGAATCAAATAGCGCAGAGTCATTCATAGCCTTCACAGTCCAAGGCGTGCCGGCTTTCTCTGCAGTATTGAAGCTAACGATGGCTTTGCACTATTCGATTCAATGCAGCATTCACACAACCCTAATTGGTTGCCTTGACATGTATGCGTTCGTATAGCGCGTCGAATTAAGAGGGGACAAATTACCCACACTAATTCCCCTCTCTTAATTTTCTACCGATCATGCTTGTCCGATCTGAATAGACCTATTGCTATATTACCCAAGCATCAAGGAGAATGCAGGGATTGGTGTTCCACGCGCCGCACGTGCTGGCTTCAGCAGCAGTAGTAACTTTTCTAAAGCAAAAACATAAAACAAATTTGCATCTTGCACGCGCGTTCTTCAACGCTTTATTTTGGTTATTTACTTCGAATCCTTTATACGGGGAAGGCGTGCGCGTGTGGCGCGTGGAACACCAATCCCTGCATTCTCCTTGATGCTTGGGTAATATAGCAAATGGTATATTCGATGCGCGCGTAACAAAGCTACGAGAGCCAACTCCGCTCTCTGAGCGTATGTCGTGTAGCCTGTGCTCGTGCAATGCATTCGACAGACAACGTGCTCGCGTCGCTTTTCAGTAACCGCCGTGACTCGGTTCAGTTCCTTGAGGCTGTGCTGACAGCGAGCTCAGAGTCCGCACGTGCTCGATCACAGTTCAGCGAGCACGCGCTCACAACTACCTCGAGCCGTGACCTCGAGTCAGAGAGTGCTCCTGCGAAACGCACAGAGCAATGAACGCACCTTGAGGTCATTTTATACACCTTTCCGAAAATGCGTCTCAGGGCGCTTTCATTGCTGTGTTTGTGCTTTTTTGCACGAGCATTTTCTGGCTCGCCGCAGTTGGCTGGCACGCGCTGGCTGGACTGTGATCAAGCACGTGTAGACCGTTATTTTACATCGAGAGCTAGCTTTTATGGGCTGCTGATGATAAGTGGGATGACGATAACGTAAGTTGATAAGATAAGTCGATGGCAGATGATAACCCACAGCTCATACTGGTGACGAGGCTCCCGCCAGTTACCTTTGCATGTATTGGTGCGTTTGGAACGTGTCATGCTCGTGCCTGGCGGTCACGATTATTACACGCGGAATGGGCATCCATATGAGCTCATTTACGTGAGCTGTGGGTACAGTTATACTTCGTTTCACCTTAGCATGGACTAACCGCAGAGGCTCTACTAGCGCGAGACGGTAGCCTTGACTGCCACACGAGCTGAGCGAGCGCTCGCGCAGTCACCGATGCGTAATTCCAAGCAATTAGCTCGCGGTTTCAGCACGTTTATACTCTGTTTCATACTTAGCGTGCAACGCTGTCAAAGCTACTGGCGCGAGCGTGGAGCTTGACCTCGTTGATCATTTGCACGCGCTCTCGCGCAAACAAAACCATAAATGAAGCCACGCGCTCGCGCCAGTAGCTTTGAGAGCGTTGCACGCTAAGCGGTGAAGCACGTGTAGTCAACAATAGTCCATGCTAAGGTGAGACGGAGACGGAACGTGGGCAGCGCAAACCGGTACGCTAGCTTTGACAGCGTTGCACGTTATGCATAAAACGGGGTATAGAAGCGCTACTATGCTTTGAAAGTTTGAGCTGTAGACATGTAAATATTGAAGAGTGTGGTATATTGGCCGAGGCCTCAGAGGGCAAGCGCGACCAAAATTAAGATCAACTAACCTTGGCAACCAGTTGAACGTGGTTGCTTCACGAGTGGATATGGCAGGAGCCGGAAAGCGACGGTCGAGTTCGTAATTATATTCCTTCAGAATACAGACGCATTTTCTCGCTTGCTAAGTGTGATCTTGTGCTTGGGGACTCTAGTTCTCATAAAATTACAGTAATGATTGCTACTGTGGTGTAAAAAACTGACGTTGTGACCAGCAATACTGTTTTGCATCCAGAAATTGTCAGGAAAATCAAGCAAATTGCTAATAATATAAATATATGAAACATTAAAACTGAGGGCTTACCAGTAGGGATGTCGAGAACGCTGAGACTGCTGCTCGTGGATCGTCGCAGAACGAGGAGCTTGTTGACCATGAGGGCTTTGCTCAAAAACTTTGAAAAATTGAGGCCATATGAAGGCGAGAGTTCAGCTGGGGCAGGGGATTGAACAGTTGAAAAAGACTCCAGAAATATTGGAGACAGGTGAAGCTTCGTATGTTTACCTCTCCACAGTCGCGCCACGAATAGAGAGGGCGCACTCTCCAGCAGCAGTATGCTGTTTATAAAGGATATTGGCAGTAGCATTTTAATTTTTCCTCTGCTCCGCCCCATCCCCCTCCACCGCACCAGCCAACAAAAGGACGTCGCTACTGGCGGTATACGCAGACATCGACCCCGTCTAGCCAAAAAGGCTGCCTGACCTTGTCAGGATCCTTAAAGTAATCCCCCGTCGCACATACCTTTCCGCTTATCCCCAAGCTTCCGAAGAATCATCTACCGGCCAAAGAAAAGCGAGTCGCCTTCTTCCTGCTTCCTAGTCTCAGCTCTTCCATTCACCGACACCGCGGCACTGGACCTTTTTGAAGTAGTTGAATGTCCCCACTTCCAGGAGAGAGGGGGTTGGCAGGTCGAGAGATGCTTCCGGCTAGTTCAGAAAGTCACTCACAGGAATAATGCGGCTAACGCTAGAAGCCCCCAAGGGCGCTAGACTGGCTCCCGAAAACTCTTTGGAGGCGAAACAAACAGAAGACGCGGTCTTCACAAATTATCTTGGCGCTTCCCCCAGGCATTGAGATTTTTGAAGCTTCTGAAGGTCGCGCACTTGTGGCGAACGGCAAGGTCGAGTGGTGTCTATTTTTTTTTATCTATGTACAGTCTGAAGGTCATTCACGGGAATAGTAAGTTTAAAACGGTGAGTATCGTTCACCGACAATCACAAGCTCCCCGGGGACCCAACTGCCCCCCCTCCCCCCTCACTCAGTGAATTGGAAGGGTATTTTAAGTTAATTCAAGCTTCCGAAGACTTCTTTTGACAGTGAAACGGCTTCCAGCTTTTTGAAGACCCCGAAGGCCGCGTACTTTCGACGGGAGGCCAGCTCGACGAATTCTTCCTACGGCTGCGAGGGTCATTTACAACAATTTGTCTGCTGAAGACAGCGAACGTCAAAATCGCTATTTTTCCAGGGTCTTTTTCTCCACGGCCAGGTTTACGCTGGGGGCTTATCCTTCGGGCTAGGCCCCAAATGATCGGCTTTTGTGGCGATAGCTGGAAAATCTGACTGAACGAAAACGGAGAGGCAGCCACAAAACAGCAGGCGCCAAATGCTCTGGTAAAACAAAAATCAGTAAAAAAAAAAAAAAAAACTTTGATTGACGTAGATTGGGGGAGCCGTGCTACCTCATTTGTAAATGAGGGGGAGCCGTCGCTCCCCCTGCACCCCTGTTCCGGCGCCCCTGTCGAGCCAGGACGTCACGGCTTTAGCTACAGCTGTCTATACAGTGGCAAAATGCTGAAGGGCTCAAATATCTGTTTTCGCCTGTGCGATGGTCGCCATTTCTTTTTCAAGAGAATTGAGCTTGGTGGTAAGGGCAGAGACCGAGTTCTCGAGTTGCGTCTGCTTATGGAAGTACCTTCTCAGCATCGGTTTTAGAGCAGCCTGGCCCGTCGCCCGGCTCGTTACATTGGCGTCAAGTCTTAGTAGCAATACATGCATATCCTCAATGTGCTTTGGATCAACCTTTCGAGGGCCGGGGTTGGTTTCGACGTCCCTAGAGAGTAATAGTAATTAACCGAAAACATGAAAACAATCACAAGCAAACACAAAACAGCACTTTTGGGCACGGGAACCATAATATGAATACGTAGCTTGAATTTTTTGTATGTAGCGAGAAACGTCTACAGACCTGTACAAAGAGAAGCATTCGTGTGTGAGCGTCGGTGTCGTTGCGGCTCCCGTGCCCACTGGAAGGGCAGCGCTGGGTCCGTCCTTATGTAGGCCGGCGGCCGGGGATTCTGGGGGCGTTTTCGGCCAGGTTGATGTCACTGCGCTTGGACGGAAGTTTAGGCGGCTCGATGAATGACACGGCTGGAAGCGTTGGCGATAGTTGCCCATGAGAACAACTGATGACAGAGGCAGGGCCCAGTGACAGCGCGAGGACGATGACTTTCTTGAACAACGGGAGCCGTACAAAGGGAAGCATGTCGTGTATGAGCGCCGTAAAGTTTCATGTATATTGTACGTATTACACAAATGAAACGCTCAAACTATAGTGCTCTGCTCCACATGTACTTATTTACCATATCGCTAACTAAAAAAAATATATATATTATATATATTAAAGGCAAGGGGAAGAAATAAAAAAGTAATTTATGCTCCATCCGCCAGGAAAAGCATAAAAGACAACCAAGACCGACATCAAATTAACCTCTGCGTTCTTCATTGTGAAAGATGCATACATGTCATAGGGTTCTTTCAGACGGTATTATGGAATATCGGTCGCATCGGGAGCACATGATTTTCTTTCACTAGGGCAAGAAAAAGTTACGTGTTATATGATACGCTGAAACAACCCTCTGCCAGAGCGGTTCGAACCGCGTATATTGTCAGTTCGCCGCACCAACACGCAGCACCCTTTTCCACTATTTTACACCCTTCGACAAATGAAGGGTGTTTCATGCAGTGAATTACACCTTTGAAGGTGCATTCCTTGGAATAAAGGTGCGCATGAATATGAGGCATATTGATTTCAAAGGAAGTCCTCAAGGGCGAGAAGATCTACGTCAGAATAAACTTGCTCCCCCTGCAACACCCTTTTTTACACCTTTAAAGGGGCACTAAACCACTTTCTGCGATGGTCTATTTATGGGAGTTAACTCTATCTAGGGGCTCTAAACATTCTAAAAAACAACAACACCAAACATTACGTTCATACGTGGCTCATTTCTTTACTAAAATTGGTATAAAAAATTGATTACCAGGAACTATCGCAGACACCAAACGACGAATTTGGACGAGGAGAAGGCAGGTTAGAAGTAAAGCAACACGGTGCGGGTAGACGAGCGTTAGGAGCATGGTAAAACATCGGATTAGGGGGAGCAATGTGATATGAAATGGTCGTCATTTTAGGGCAGGGAAGCTTATAGTAGTAAGATGGAATTTGGAGAGAGGCTAAGGAACGCGGAGGAACAACGATAAGCAGTGCGAGTTTTTGACTTTTTCTGCATGAAGGGCGTCGATACAAAGTGGAGAAAGCGAACAAGAAAACTCAGATCGAAATTTCGGGGGGAAATAATGGAACAGATCAGGAAATGACAGTAAAGGAGAGATTTAAAACAGCAGAAAGGAACATATGGGAAGCGGGGATGCAGGTCTGGAGACTTACAAAAAATGTAAGATGGTTATTGCTAAAGATAGTACATATGACAAATACAGGGGAAGCTCGTTGTTGTTTGAGACCAGGACAGGGGCGTTACTAACTAGTGTGTAGCAAAGTGAAATATCAAGCTCATAGATCTGTGGGGCATGTGGGGAAGAAAAGGAGACGGCTGAACACTCCATACTTTACTGTAAAGGGCTTCGCCATGCAGTTGTTGAATGCGATACTGATTTAGTTAAGACTTAGGACTTTAAAGGTAGCGACGGAAAACGAGACGCCGGGAAAGCGGATATCACCAAGCCCAAGTTATCGGACTGGTGACATAAGTCGAGGGGAGATTGAATTTTCGGGGAAAATGGTGGATGAAGGCTTGTGCCTAGAAGCGATACGAGGTTCTTTTGCCTTTCTCCAGAGACACTTTCCGAAATTTGGTCTGGCCACTTTGATCACTATCATCATCATCTGAAAAATGGCATATGCCGTACTAATGGCGGCCTTCTGTTCACTGATGAAGGAACAAGTTGAAGATACTCCTAAGCTGAGGATTCAGATGCCTATACATTTGAGACGTTAGCACGTTGGGAAGCGGAAATTCAATTCAAGAGCTGCGTGAGCGTTCGTTTCTATAACTCGGGCGCAGCCAATCTGTTACAAGCACAGAATCGATTTCAAAGCCCCTCGATGTATAGAACCTTATGAAGGCGTCTATCTGAGTTTGCGTTTCGTTGTGACTGGTTGCATCTTTGTGGCCATCGGCACTGAAAGAGATGTTCGAGAAAGAACTGTTTACAGTCAAGAGCACATTATCGTTTGCCATTGACTTGCGAAAGTGACGGTGCACGATAAAATACTGCGTGCTACAGGTTCATTGCCGCCATTAGTACGACAAAAGTTAAACCGCTATTTCAGCCACCAGATGGCGCTGAATTTCGGAAAGGGTCTATTGATTACGAGTTTCATCGGAGGTTAGTTAAATTGAATTAGAAGCTTTAGCTAGGAGGCGCAAGCCGCCGCCAGATTTAAAGGGTTCAGCTGTATTTATTCATACCAATACATCCATCTAAAGGCTTATCATCTGACGGGGCCCTCTCGTGTCTGCAGTAGTTCCGAGGTAATCGACTTTTGGAACGGATTTTAATAGACAAATCTGCCGCGCATACATTTTATGTTTGTTTTGTAGGATGCTTAGAGCCCATAGATTGAGTATGACCATAAATAGGCTATCAAAGAAAGAGGTGACTGGTCAGTGTGTATAGTCATGTCCTGTTAGTAACTTAGTATGGACGCCGTAAAAATGAGTACCCCCCCCCCCCCCATGAGAAAAAAACTTCGGGGACGAACTGATTAAATACATTCATTTTTTTTTCGCTTATAAACAACTCACATTATGCACAATTGTTTTTGGGGAAAGGGGGGTGGACGGAGGTGCGCCATGTTAACCAGTCATGACTGTACAGTCTGCCGCGTCCTTCGACAAGTTTCGTTGTTGATGCGTATGCACTAGACGTGATTAGATGCTCCGATTTGTTTGTACAGAACACGCCACTTGCTGAAGTTCGTCCAGAGCCGGCAGGGCGTATTGGGATTCCCTCATGCCCGAGTCCCACTAGAGCGACAAACAGAAACAAAGGACAGTGACAAGCGTCAAACACATGCAGCATGCGGGCAATGGTACCTTCGGCAGGCGTTTAGTCTTTCGGTGCTCGTGAAGTAAGCACGAGGGATTGAAAGCCTGCCAAAGCATAGCCTCCTCTATACTGAGAAAGCTCTTGCAGATCGCCACTAGAAGTGGCTGCCGAAATTGAAAAGGTAGAGCGACAGACAACGGATGGAGAGGAGAGCCACATGCACAGGCGCCCTGCTGCGGCGAGACGCCGACGATAACAAGCACAACACCTCGTGGTGGGAGCGCTAAAAGCGTCGACACGCGTGACGATAATCAGTGTGTAGAAGCACAACGCGAAAATAATGGCGTCGGTTCCGAGAGGGCCGTAAGCCACTAAGCAAATCTATCGAGCCAGCTTCTCCACCTCGAGGCGGCGTCCGTGTACGCGTGAAACACTGGCGGCTGTCCACCCAAACCCTCGAGCTCGCCTCCCTCTCTACCGCGTAAACCAGGGGAATATGTTTTGGTCGGGAAAAAGCCGCCACCGCATCATGTCCAGTGGCCAGCCACGCGCGCATGTATGACGTGCCTTAAGAAAAGGTCAATCATGGGCCGCGGCTTCCAATCGTGTCTTCGGACGCCCGAAACGAACGCTGCATTCCGAAGATCTCTCCGTCCCTTTGGGAAAGGGCGGTGGTTTTGTGCAACCGGGCTGCCTATTTTCGCCACCAATTTAATGTCCAGGGGCGTGGTCAATGACTGTCACGGACGTCAAAATAACGGCACCTGTTATTTTGACATCTAGGGCGTTAAAATAATATGCGCTGTCGCTCTCCATGTAGAGCGACCTCCAGCAAAACAGACCTCTGCCACGTTCACCACTGCTGCTGTGACACCGCTAGGATCGCGGCCAGCGTCATGTCACTTCTATGACGTCACCAGGAGAAAATCGAGGAACCACTTTTTAGGATGCGGTAATCAAACCAGTTGGAGGTACGTTTCGGGCACGGTTGCTTTCAACTCAAATGGGCCCAGATGTCGTCATCAATATCCCCAAACAAACTGAATATTTTTCTGGTGGCGCACACGAACTATATTTCAAATTCATTTCGAAAACGATCAACCGAGTATGTCACAAGGTAGTTAATATTGAACAGTGCAGTTCGCACATATGCCGAAGTTCAACCACTTTCATTTGGAGACCCTTGTGCCACAGGTGTTCAACTTAATTGTGCTTTCTCGTATGTTAACAACTCAAGAACTCAATTGAATTTTTATACGTATACGATTAGTAGTATACTGCAAAGTGCGAAGCTCTATATCTGCATGCCTCGAAAATATAATAATATATCGTGCACAGGAATTGTCAAAATACTGAAACAACAGGTGAGCTGGTGACAATTCTTCTTTGAAAAACCTCTGTCTGGAGGAAGTGGTGTACACAAGTGGCAAGAAGGGAAAGCTATTGAAAGGTGATACTAAATCGATATTTCGAGTAAAAATTGGTGGTTGTAATGCCACGAGTGGGTGCTCCACCACCAGTCGCTTCCAAGGGCCTTGCAAGGGCCGCTTGTTTCAGTGCTGCGCCGCAATTTGCTTCCAAGGGTTCCTCGAGACACTGGCCTCGTGCACTGGCGCATTTGACGCTACTTGCAAGACAAACGCAAACACATCAAGGGTTTTTTTGCTTGCAAACCGTCCGCGTCGTCGTCGTGTTCGTTGCGCGTGTACAGAACAACGATGCTGTACTACTTTTTCTGGTATTTGAGAAGAAGCAAACACCGCACACGCATAGCATTGATCGGTGCTCGAGGTTCGCGAGTGCACGGGTACCCCCATGAAGTCCACTCACTACATCCCCAGATACTTCATACCGAGACACTTCATCCCAGACACTTTAGCCCAAAATTGTTTAATTCCAAGACGTTCCATCCCAAGAAGTTTCATCCCATGAAGATTACATGCCAGGATGGTTCATGCTTTGGATTGGATCTGCCACACTTCATACGAGGACACTTCATTCCAGGGCAGTTAACCTCAGACACTTCATACCAAAGACATTTCATCCCAAGACATATATCTCACCAGAGCGTTCTATGCCAGTGGCATCTAATAACCAGACAATTTGAACCAGATTAATTTGGTACACCCATGACTTGCTGAGCTCCTGCAAGGAAAGATCTTCCAGACTATTCCTTGCGGACCATCATAGCCGTAACGTCAGGCATGTAGCCAGGAAGGGGGAGGGGGGAAGGTTACGAGGGCCGGGGCCCCCTGAAATCCTTAGTTATGTTGAGGGCTCCCCTCCCACCTCCCCCATCTCAAGCGTTTCCACACCCCCCCTTTTCCCACCAACGAAATAAAATCCTGGCTATGTACCTGCGTCACGTTCATGCAAAACCAGGGAAATTTCACCAGTTATAACTTTTTGCTATCCGATACGGGCCAATAATTAACCACAATAATAACCCTTTTATTTGAATTGACAGTCATTTTGGGTTTTGCATCTCAGTGACCACAGACGGCTCCGTATTGGATTTTAGCGAAAGTCGGTCCATTCCCTCTTAGAGTCATTACTTACCCTCTTTATATCTTCCCTCTCGTTGTTTGATCCCCAATTGGAGTGCTACTTCAAGGTGGTGCTGTCATAGTCCGATCGACTTATTCTCAAAGCTTCAAACAACAAAGAACCACAATATCGGGAATTTATGTCACGTGCAACTCTTCCGAAATGTATCGAGCCAAGACAACATTCACCAGAAATAACAAAAATTGGAATGTTTATTTTACAACTACCCAGCCATAAACGAAAAAAAAAAACTTAATACACCTTTACAGCACACCAATTCAGGCTGATAAACTCTTCGTAGCACACAATTTGGTATAATGCACCCAATTAACAATCGCTAACTGCATAGCACAAGCACGCCTCGAAACATTTGTCTGCGTGTTGATTGAATGTAGGCCTCCAGTACCCGGTATATACGCTTGTTTGAACGATCGTACTCTTTCTTCGTGTACAGCTGCTGCTCATGATCCACGTCGAGCTGGATCGCCATGGCGTTCGCACGAACTTGCTTCGAGAGAAGCTCATCCAGCAACTTGAATACTGTAGGATAGGATGCACCGAGAGAACTTGGGAACACCCAGTACTCGCTTTCTACGCTATCGCTCGTTCTGGGAAGGCTGACTTCTGTCACGCGCTTGCAATTCCACATGGATGTTGCGAATCATGTATCCTTGTGAAGTCGACCGACCCAGGTATTCTCAACGTAGTCTAGGAAGTTTTGGTGCTTTTCCGTTCATCCAAACTACTCCAGCAGCTGTCCTGCTAGCATGCGATAAATTTCTTGAGCGTGAGGTGGTAGCTGAACTCATCGATAAATCGCGCGTGCATGTCGAGCTGTTAAAGTCGGCACCAGATGCTTAGCGCAAAATGAAATAATACCCCTGTCAGACGACGCCCTGAAGCTCCTTTTGAATAAATATCCTTTCCGCTAAAGGATATCCTGCCAAAGGTGCTGCTGTCACACTCCCAGTAAAATAAAATTTACCGATATTGATGGCTTTGGGGCTGGACACATGACGTTGAAACCTAAACTAAAATTATCATTCTATATTTTATAATCACTGGAAGTTAATGTTTATTTTACGAAATTTTTTGAATTTAAAATAATTCAAATAATAAAAATACAATCACAAGAAACTTTTCGTGTCATAGCTATACCTCGTTTCAGCTTATGTTGTACCGCAGCGAAGGCTGAAAACACGAGCTCATAGCGTTGGCAGCCGTTCTTATGTCACGAGAGCTTGTGCCGCCGAGATGCGCCCCAGAGCAAGGAGCTGGCGCTTGTAGCCTTTCCTGCGGTACATCATAAGGTGAAACAGAGTATAGATATTGATAACCACGACAGTATACAAACTATTAAATGAATAGTGTGCTAAATTATTGCCTGCTTACCCAAACGGAGAACTAATTGAAAAATGTGTCCCCTTATTGCTAAAAGTCTGAGCATTATTTACAGATGAGTTTAACGTTCTATACCAGCCTGTAACTAAAAGAAGTGTGAGCGCGATGAGTCTAAGCCTGAGGGGAAGACTCACATCGTCTCTGACACAGCTAAGATTCTAATTGGCAACGAAAGCCTTTCATTAATAGAATGCCTTCAGCAACTCTGGAAAAGCTCTCGAAGTCAGTCCTTCAATGTTCGGCGGGGAGGGGAGGGGGGGGGGATCAGTGGTAGAGTGGGCTAGCGCGCACTAGAGCCACTCTATATGGCGCGCACCAGCTCGGAGCACGTGGAGTGAAAGCTCGCGCTGCAGAACTGAGGGATCCTCGGCTAAACCCCACCCCTGCCCGTTTCGATCTAGATGAGCATCGTACCTGGCGTGCAGTCGTGTATCGCTAGTGCGTGGTGCACGCTATAGACCCCAGGGCTAGCGGTTGTACTGACCTGCTAAATTTCTCATCTACAGCTGGGACACAAGTCGCCCGTTGAGGCAGACTAAGTTCTAGGCTATATAAACATACATACGCGCCAATTTTTTTCTTTCTTAAAGTTCTAACTTCACGGAGACGAAATTATGCACCAGCTCACCTCCAATGCTCTCAAGAGCGTACTGTCGGGAGAACTTCCTTTCTACTAAAGGACGCTAGCAGCTCCTTTCCCGAAAATGACGCTTTAGGGAAGGAGCATTTGCATTGCCGTGTGGCACGAGACTTCTCGTTTTAGGAGACCATCATCTCTGCTAAAGGAGCTTTAGCGGTCCGTCTCCAGGTGGCATCGTCAAAAGCGTCAAGTAGCATGCGCGTTGCTTCTTTGTACGTCGTTTCACGCTTGTTAGCCAAAAGGCAGTAAGCAGGGGGGCGCAGCCTGCCTTTGTTTAGGCCATAAACAACCCACAGCTGGTAAAACATATCTCGTGCTACTTTAAATGCGCCGTCGCACAACCAGGTGTTACAGGCGTTTAGGCGGCACCAGCCCGTCTTAGAGGCGAAAATTATTATTTTTGCCAGGTCGTTGGAGCCTGTGTCCCCTTAAACAAATTCTTCAGGAGACGCTGTTTTTGTCAAACGCAGGTGCGCCGGTATAACTACGTCTTCAATTCTTTGGGGGACTTTAACAGCGCCATGTGCATTGCGCTGAACTGTGTTCACTGTCCTTTGTAGCGAAAATAACTTGGGAGCCTCGCAATTGCCGCTGGTCTTGCCCTTTGGAGGCAGGCGGCTACGAGATTCCGAGGGTTGTCGTGAGACGTTTGGCTGAAGTTTTGATCTCATCTCGTAAATGTGCCGCAGTGACATTTTTGGGGCTCGATAGATGGCACGTGTGACCCTGTGTCACAG
This sequence comes from Ixodes ricinus, assembly GCA_037355805.1. Taxonomy (NCBI): domain Eukaryota; kingdom Metazoa; phylum Arthropoda; class Arachnida; order Ixodida; family Ixodidae; genus Ixodes; species Ixodes ricinus. The sequence continues at coordinate 16,684 of JAZHYW010040120.1, forward strand.
TGGTTGTCTACCTGCAGTAACAGCACTTCCCCGGCAACCTTTGCATCTCTATCTTCTCGTCGTCTCTCTTGTGCTTCGTGTAGACGTAACCTTTGTGGGATTCGACATGCCTTACTGCACCACGAGGTCGATCCCACTCCGTAGCTCGATGTTGAGGACTGCTACGGCCGGGTCCGTCCGGAGGCTGCCGTGGACTCCGAGGAGAGGAATCACTCCGAAACACAAAGATACTGAAGAAGCGGGTTTATTCGGCTTCTGTGCCACCACGCTGTGCCCGTCGGCAAAACTAATAAATGAAAAGAACGGAAAAATGTCGGCGCTGTCGCATTAGACAGATTCACCTGGAGGGGGCCCACGCTGCCGTATTAGGCAGATTCGTGGAAAGGGGAAGCTCCAAAAAGAACGAGGCTCCGTGGCCCAGAGCCTCCCCCGACGAGAGTCGCGGCTGCCGTTCGCGGCCGCTTATCTAGCCAGCGGAAAGTGGACGCGCCCGGGGTAGATGGTGTGGCTTATCCCGCAGATGGGCCGCGTCCATAATCATTTCCAAGGGTGCGCCGGAGGCACGTTCACCACAAAGGGCGAGGGTAGACACGCCCTCTTCGAGGAATGCGGCCTGGCCCCCGTATCCGGGATGACGTCGCCATAACGCTCCCACGGCCTGCGTGTGCTAGGCCTAGATAGGGAGACGGGAAACACGTGGTTCCACACCTTCAAAGCAGAGTTTCGGCGAACCTCAACTGGAGGCACCAAAAAGGTGGCCATGTTCTATAAACAACCCGATGCCAACCTATGAGTCGGGCCAGCTCCTACATGTTCGACTGATAGGTTCTCAATGCCAAGTGCAGGAAGGCTTTGGCAAAGACGAAGTGGGTGGGCGGGCTTCGCACGTGAAAAAACAATTTCATAACTTCATCTTCTAGGCAGGAGAGATTCTTGGTACCAAATATCAAGGTATGGTATAAATCGTCTTGCGATGACGCGTGTCGAGATGGACGTCTTCGCCATAAAGTGCCTGGGATGAAGTGTATTGGGATGATATTGTAGGCAGGAGACCTTCTGGTATGAAATATCCAGGTATGGAATGTCCTTGGTATGAAGCCTCTTGGGATGAGACGCCTCGGGAAAAAAACGTCTTCAGCATAACATGTCTGTGATGAAGTGCCTTGGCATGAAGTGACATGCGATGAAGGAAGTGGCCCTTCAAAGGCCCCTGAATGGCTCTGGATACTGCATGGACTATTCTGGCATGAAATGTCGTGGTATGGAATGTTCATGGGATAAACTGTCGGAGGAGGAAACACCTTGGTATGAATCGACTTGGGTATGAAGTGTGTGGAGAAGGGACCCAAGACGTGTCCGGTTCGGATGGCCGTTTATGGAACACTAACATTGCGGGTGCCCAAGCCCCGCGTGCACCCCAATTGTCCGCGCGCTCTTCCTCGTCTTCTATTTCTCAACATCCTGCCGGGCCGGCGCTGGTGTCGATGCTGCATCATGAAGGAAGAGCCGCTGGACAGGCCTGTTGATCTCTCGCCCAGGATGTTTTCGTCTGGACCCTCGTCACTCAAGAAGTCGTCCTGCCCAGACTCGTCCCACGGACTTTCGCGGTCGTCGTGGATGTCTGCCACCCCAGCTCCGGGTGCACATTTTGTCTTTCGCATGGTGGTGTCTTTCCATTTCACCTTCCACCACTTTGGAGGAGCTGGGTGTTCGGTGCTTGGAAGACGATCTGCTTGGGAGTCCTCGGACGGTAGCTCTTTTCTGTTTAGCATTTTCGTACTTTTCTGCTCAGCTTGGACCGTGGCAATTGACCTTGCGTTCGGATTGTGCGCGGACTCAGGAGATGCTGCGCCCTCTCTGCCTTTCGGAAGTGAAGGACCGTCCGTTACCCCAGCCCTGAAAGCTTTGCAGACCTCCGCTTGTGCGCCTTTCAAAGTCCCTTCTGACCGACAACTGCCGTCGCCTTCGAATTCGGAGTGACAAAAGTTCGAAGTTGACGATTCTTTGACACACGCCGAATCCGGTTTCTCCGACCATCCCTCAGTCGCTCTTCTGCACTTTAGACCGGGCAGTATTACTTTCGTTTCTCGACCTTCTGTGCTTCTAGAGCTGTGTACGCTTTGTCGAACGGTCTGCTTGCCTGTTAAAAGTAGTCCCACGACTCTTGACACCTCAGGTTGTTCTCGGCTTGCGGACGCATCCGCGGTGACCTCCGTTTCAGACGGCTTGCTCCCTTGCGAGACTTTGCAGTGCTCGAAATTTTCGGGTCGTGCTGAGCACACGATTTCCGCCAGCCTCGACATTCCGTTCGGCAGGAAGATCTGGCGTTCCCCGTCCGAGTGCCGCGCGGCAGCTGGCCGCATTTTCAGCTTGTTATGGACGAACCTTGACTGCTGAACCGTGCCTAAAAGGTGTCGGTCCTTCTCCGGCCCGATTGGTTGTTCCTCAGCCCGAGTCTTCGCGATCCTCCCGTTCTGGGTTGCCGTCTCGCTCACGGCATCTCCGAATCTTGGCGCTGATTCGAGTAGAATCTGTTTTTCATCCCGTTGAGTCTCGCGCACCGGACAAATCTTCACCTCTTCGTCTGCTCCCAATTCCATGTCTTTCGCTGCTCGGCCTAGCATGCATAAAATCTTCAGTTGCAACGTTTGACTGCAAGGGCTCGCTCCTCCTGGGCAGCAACAGCTTGCGGTGAAGCGGTTTCCGTTTTCTTGAGGCCGAACGATTCACCCGTCTGTCGCAGGCATCCTCCGTGGATATAAAGCTATGTGTACCGCTCTCTCCGAGGACGATGCTATCGCACAAAGACATTGGTTCCGAGAGTAGCATCGTAGTTCTCCCTTTCTTGCGTGCAGCGACGGGACCTTTCAATTGGTTCACTAGTTCTTCGAAGACGTCGTCCCGTGTGGCAGCCGACAGTTTCGTGGGTGTGCAGTCTCGCGCGTAGATCTTTTTGTGGCCGACCCTACTGCACAGGGACATTGGTTCCGAAAATAGCGCCGTCCTAATCTCTCTCTTGTGTTTGTTGATGTCATTGCAATCTGGATCACGCTTTTTTATGCTTCTTTCAAATGGTTGGAGCGCTGGGGGATCAATTGGTTGAGTGTCGGCTAAATCGGTGACACCAATGGCAGCTCGGCGCCACATTTGTGAAGGATCAAAATCCTCGTTCCCGTCGTTGGAGAATTCACATGACAGAGAAAGGGTGGTGACTGTGCTTCGTGGGTTGCCAGCATGACAGGTATACGTTCCTTGTATCATCCAGCCGAAGACGGTTTCAACTGCCGTTAGTGTCTCGCTGAGGCGTTTGATTTTGCCTGTGGCAATCTTCCAATAGGCGTCAGATCCGATGAGGACACCTATTTCAGTTGGGCATGGCACACCTTCCGGTGCTATATCGGCGCTCAGCATGTTTTCAGAATGGAGTCGAGCTTGCAGCTCTTCGTCAACCGGATGACTGATGACGGTGCAGATTTCTGGCACCTCCAATGCTTCCAAGTGGATTCGTGTGCCGGTGGTTCGACCAGATAGTTCGATGGTAACTCGTCGACAGTGATAGCGTGAAGGTCGTCGAGCGTTACCAAACGTGAATACGGTGAGCTCTTCGTTTCCAAGAACTGTGCAGTTCAATTGTTCTTGAGACGTCGCGACGCACGAAAGTTCTTTGACTGCCGCTGTCCAGCAATATTCGAACAGGGACTCTTTCATGGAGCGAAGAAGCCCACACTTGGCCCGTTTGAAGCAGAACTGACGGTCCTTGCTTTGCCGCGTTCGTTGGGGCACTAATAACTGCCGCAGAGTTTGGAGTAGAGTCTTCTCCAGATTGGCCGATGCCCTGCGCAGCTTGAGGGGGTCGGGAAACGTCGCATAGAATGGTCAGGTGGTGCCCTCCGCAAGCGGTACAGGTTAGGCTCCTTGCTGTGCGGCAGGCACGGGCGATGTGGTTCCGTTTGGCACACTTAAAGCAGCAGCGTGCCCGTGTGAGCCTTAATCGTTTTTCCTGGGTCGATAGTGTAACCTGGCAGCTCTGAACGTCGTGTTCGGCGGAGCCACAGAGCGGACACGCAAGAACTCGGCTGTGAACTGATTCGTTGGTCAGTGCCAGTGCAGATGGATTGTTCGATATGGACTGAGTTTGTAAGTTCGGCTGTTGTGGTGTGCCTTCGGATGCCCGAGTAGGTTGTTCCATGCATCCTTCCTCTCGTATCTCTATCTGGATTTGAAGAAACGTCATGATAAGCTTGACTTGATCGTCTGGGCGCCATTCGAGCGCGTTGGGGCTGTCTGTTGTCGCGCTTTCCTTTATTTTCTGTCGGTACATGAGTGCTAGATCTTCAGGAAGAGCTCTCATCAGTACACGATGAAGAACCACCGCGTAGTTGTTGGGCGGAACATTCAAGCCTTCTAGAGATGTTGTGCGGAAGCGAATGGCGTCGAACAGCTGACGTAGTTGGGTGACGTTTCTTGAGCTGCTTATTTTCGGGAGATTCAGTAGCTGGTTAATATGTTCGTCGATCAAGATATCACGTCTTCCAAATCTGTCATGAAGTGTACGAACTGCAAGGTCATAATTCTGCTCGGAGAGACGAATGCCTTCGACAGCCCGCTTTGCGTTGTGAGTGAGGTATGTCATGAGGTACTTAAATTTCTCGATGGGAGGGAGATCGGGATTTCTGTGAATCGTGACATCAAAATGGTCCCAAAATCCCTGCCAATCACTGATGTTTCCGGCAAAGGTAGGTACCTGGAGTTTGGGAAGGGCGACCCTTCGATGACTGCCATGAGCGGGTGCTGTAAGGACGGTTCCGGTGGGAGGAAGGCTGCTCAAAGTTTCGGTTGTGGGAGGGTGGCCGCTGTGCTGCAGTGTGTCGGTTGGGGTGCTTGCAACACGTGTGGCGATGATCGTGGGTTGGGATAGTTTGTCCAGGGCGTAACGAAGGCGCGTGATGCCGTGGCTAATCCCCGTGCGGTAGTCTTCTGCTCCCTCGATTTCGTTCTCCAAGTCGTCGTCGGTTGTCGATGTCAGGATATCCCGGTCCAGGTCGGCTAGGCTTGTCTGCTTCTGGATGAGATAGTCGAGCGGGAGCCGCAAGTCAAGCTCTGTTGTGTTCGGGTTCTGGATAAGATCGTCCAGCTGGGATATCGTCCTGGTGACGGCGGAGCGGACAACGCCGCGGGTCCTGCGTAGGCGATCCATGTCCTCTCGAGGGGTTTCGGCACCAAATTTGTGTGGAGGAAGGGACCCGAGACGTGTCCGGTTCGGATGGCCGTTTATGGAACACTAACATTGCGGGTGCCCAAGCCCCGCGTGCACCCTAATTGTCCGCGCGCTCTTCCTCGTCTTCTATTTCTCAACACGCTCTGAGCAGGAATCGTCAGCGCTCGGCGCGAACTCGGTTGCAATCATAGCGCTTCACGCTGGAAGCGATCCCCAAAACATGTCAACTGCCAATGTTACTCAAAAGGTTTTGTAAAGAACCCGCTGAAAAAAAAAAAAACACTCTTTTTTTTTTTAATTGATCAACATATACATAGTTATAGATATCACAAACAGGCCAATATAAATCAATACATAAGCGTATGCAGTTCGACCGCAGGGTCGCGACAAAACTTCTTCACAATTCGAGATTTAAAAAAACACACACACATAGACTCACTGATATATCTTATTAAATTAAAGACTTCTCTCAAGACAATATAAAAGAAATCAAGTCAGAAGTCATTTCCTTTTTTTTTCTTTCATCCGGTTTTTATAATATCAATATTACACTCCGATATCGTGAACCCGAACGTTTATATAAGCACGAAAACAATGTTTACATAAGCTTTAAAATCAGAGTAAAGAATAAAAATCACAGTGACTTAAATCGTGGTTTAAATCATGATTTCATTAATTACTTAAATCACATCGGTTTTACTGATTGCAACAAAACATTGGTTTTACTGATTACTGGATCATGATTTAAATCAAACCCTTCCCGTAAAAAGGAAAATGTGTGCCCAAAATATTTTACCAAATGGTTTTTTTCTTCATCGTTTGACGCTTTTCATGTGCGTTTGTTTTGTATTGAAATAAATGATCATCTAGCAAAAAGATGTCAGGCTGAACACGAGAAAAAGTGGTGGTTTTCTGCGCGATTCGAACCGCCGTACTTCCTTTCTGCCCTCCACTTGTTCGTCAGTTAAAGAAAGTATTCCTCAGTGCACTTTACAATATAAATAATTTTGCAGTCTTTCTCATTCACTGTCTTCAGTGATCGAGGAGATTGAAGAATCAATCTGCCATGTTTGAAGATGCTTTTAACAAAAATAAATTATACTTAGATGTAGTGATTTAAAGCGTGCAAATCTTATTCAAATCAATTTGATTTAAAACAAATAAATCTGATTTATTTTAGTTTGATACAAAAATAATTACTTTTAAAGCCTGTTTAAAATACATTTTTAAACAAGAAATATGATTCCTAGTTTTCCCTCCTCATTACACAATTGCTAGTATGCAATTCCGATGATAAATTACACAATTCCAATAAAGAGTATTGTGTTAAAGACCTTCCTAGCCAAAATTGCGTTTATACAAGGACCGACCGCGCAAGATATATTTTCTTCTATTCTCCTTTCCACACCTCCTTGTTGCTTCCCGCCTATTCCACATGTCCAATGTTACACGTCTTTTATTTTTGCCCTGTTTAATAAGATCGCAGTTTCAAGAATACAAAGCTATTTTTCAACGGTCGCTTCGCTCTGTTCGTACTTCGGGAGCCTATTACCTGTTCACACGGGCGCTAAAGTGTTTTTGTGTCGAGGCAACGTTTTCTAGCGGCTCTGGACATAAGTAATTGGCTGTTCGTAATTCCTTTCATATTAATCGCGTTTTTTTTTTTTGCAGTTTTTTGTGGATTTGGAGTTTAAAGGATTTTTCATATGTGAGAGCTTTGGTGACATAGTTGACAGTGCGAAAACTTTTCTCGCAAAAGAAAGCGGTTAAACGCGTAGTTGGGATTCAGATGAGATTCTCAGTTTCATCCAGCGGCACATTATGAGAGCGTTTTCAACGATATTGTTTCTTCTTCACGAAATCAGACTGCAACTAAACTGGCTACTCCGTAAATGTGATAGTATACTTAAAGATTCTGAATGCTATACATGGGGTAGTTTTTGAGTAGGTCCTGAATTATAAAAAAATAAAGAACTTCTTATATTGGTCTTTTAACCCTGAGCCTAAGTTGGCGGCCGTAGGGACCGCTAGAGAAAAGGCAAACTGGAATAGTTAGCGAGATAATCGGCTAGAAAAACCTAATTAGCTTTCTTAAACTATCATGTCTTAAAGCATAATGTAGTTAGAGAATTCACGCTTGACCTGTGACGTGTAGTTAGATAATTCACGCTCGACCTCATAATGGTCTAGCTGTGACGTGGAATTTTGACTATAAAATTGATAATGGGTGCTTCGGGGCGATAAAGTCACCCTTGTACCCGGATTCAAATCGAAACAAGCGAGCAAAGCGCGCCCGTGATGTAGGTTTCTTCTCTCAGCGCTTGTGTCGCACTGCTTACGTAGTATTTAGCGAAAGCAGAAAAATCGTTTCGTGGCTCCTTTAAGTCCAAACTCAGCCGAAGCTACGAGGTAATCGGACCAATCACGCAGCCTCAAGATCGCAAGTCACTAGGCTTTTTGTTGTTGTTTATGATTGGTTCAGCCATGATATGACACGTACAGAAACATGACAAACGCCATGATGGCGCGCTTTCGACGCTGATTGGTCCCGTCAGCTCGTAGCGTCAAGCTGCGTCTGGAATTAAGGCGAAACGAAGTATACATGGGGAAACGAAACAAAAAATCTGGCGTAACTGAGACTCCCGCAAGACGAGGTACGGGCACACGATGCAGACCGACATTGACGATGCGCTCGCGATGAAATAATGAAAACGGAATATGTTGACGTCGCGTCCGCGACAAATGAGAAGAAATGACGGCGCGACGGCGTCTCATTTTTCACGGACTCGACGAGCGACGACAGGACGACGCGAATGCGTCATCCGCGCCAACCACGCGCCAAAACAAACCCGCACAAAGAACAAAAAAAAAAAGATACATGAAGTGAGTTTTGCAGTCATAGCGGACGAAGAAACGAAATAATATGAAATAAACAAAAGAAATTGAATACTCGAACAAAGCATAAAACAAAAGGACGGATGTGAAGTGGTGTTTTTTGTGTGTGTGTTTTTTTTCCCCGGAGCCATGCGCGTCATCTTGATTTTGTGTGTTATGCGTGCGACCGGAGAGAGTCGTTATGGCGAAATCAGAGCCGCGATATGACGCGATGCTGGCGCCGCCGTGTACGGTTGTATGCGTCATATCACGGAAGCGCATTAAAAACAGTCATCAGAATATGATCTATCTGACAGCTGTACCGATGTTGTTTGTTAGGCTGTTCTGTCCAATATTCTCAGATTAGCGCATTCGCGGATGTCCCAATGCATATTTGACCAAGCTATGAACTAACGCGCTGCTTACAAAGAGGATTGCGTTCGCCCACGATGGGGTAAAGCACTGCACATCTCCAGAAGCCGAAGTAAATTAGTAAAATGGGACGTTGACGGAAGCGCGTGCAAAGAATCATCTGCTTCAGATGTTTGCTTTAGTAAAGTTATTGTTGCAGGCGCCAGCATGTGCAGCGTCCGTAACTACACACGCAGTGTGCTCCTTCGTGTTATTTAGCAAAAGATGCGCTGTATGCACTTTACTGCAGAGTGGGACTTAGCTGTGTCTGATAGACCTATTGCTAAACAACCCGAGCAACAAGGAGAATTCTGTGAATGTAGCTCTATACCCGCCGCACGTGCAATAGCGTCGGCAGCCCTAGCATTTCTAAAGCGAAAGCCAAGGACCTAATGACATCTTGCAAGCTCGTGCGTGCGGCGTATTTGGTTATTTCATTTTTTACTTGAAATCTTTAATACGGGGAAGGCGAGCGCGTGCGGCGCGTAGATCTATACATTCCCAGCATTCTCTTTGATACTCGGGTAGTTTAGTAATAGGTCTATCTTGGCTGCGGTGGTACGGCATGGGCAAGAGGATGTCTGTATGCTCATGGTCGGCGGTGACACATGTCAGTATATAGTCTGAGTCTATATAGTCTAAAACGTTAGTGATACTGACGCCTTAAGGACCGCACTCATGGCTTGTTATATGTTCAGGCTTCTTACCTCGTGATTAGTCTTTCGGCGCTCGTATAGACTAATGCTATAATCCCTCTTTGGTTGCGGAGCGATCGTAAGATTATAAAGAATCGCCAAGGCCTGCATTTTTTAAGCCGTCGGGACTGTGGTTTAGTTTTAATCGTAGTCGTTTTATAATGACAGCAAAAAAAAAAAAATCAATCGGTGGATCCTTAGGGAATGGGTTAGCATGACCCTAGGGAAACGCCGCACACTTTGGGTAACGCTAACGCGGACCCCGTAACGAAGTCCAAAAGAGACAAAAAAAGTCCGAGGACACCTAAGCACTTCTTATGAGTTGCGAATGCGAAAGCGTGCCACCTGCAACGTATTGCTTCCGCCTCTCGTTGTCGAAGGGCCTCGTCCTCTTGTCGCCCGAGACGCTTTGAATCCCGATCCGCTTGCGCCTCACGCTTTCGAAAGCCTTTGCTCTGTCTCCTAGTCCGTTGTGTCGCTGCTCGTTCCGCCCGCCGTGTATTCGGAGACTTGACAACGATGGTAAATTTCGCAGCCTGCCTCCTCGCTCGCTGTGCTGCGTTATTTCGCTCCCTTAGTTCGTCTGCGGTGTACTTTCGTGGACGGGCAGGTCTCTCTACTGCCGAGGATGCGGCCCCCGACAATGTAGATGCTTGAGGCGCCGCCATGTTCGTTGGCGTCAAGAGGAGCAGAAGCGGCCGAGCGCTCACCACCGTGTTCCTTTTAGCGGCGCGCTGTCGGCGCGGGGCCCGCAGCGCCATGGGGTGGCGTTCCCTAAAACTATGACACGCGCCAGCCAATGGGAGCCTCTTTCCTTGAAACGATGCCGCGCGCCAGCCAATCGGAGCCTGTTTTGTACGCAGACGGACGCCATCGGCTTTTACTTGTCATGTGGGTATACCCTTATAAGGACAAAGTTCGGATTGCTGGTTCGTCTTGGCTGAGTTGTGCTTTTTGCGGGGGTGCACTGCATACGTTCACTCTTTTGGAAGAGAAGGAAGGATAGCTCAAGGAAGGGGTGCCAGTACACGCCCTTTCGCTTACCTTTTTTCTGTGAAGAAATACAAAAGTTGCATTTATCGGCCCCTTTTATGGAAATAACGATTCGACCTTCGTTTTTAAGATGGCCGTCCTAGAAATAAACCACCGAAATCACAAAAAAAAGTGGAAAACGACAACAAAAAAAAAAAGGGAAGAGGGGAAGTGGAGAAAGAGGGAAAGTGTGGGGACAGAGTTTCCGGGAATCGGGTTTTATTCCTGCAAGACAAATTTTGGCTCATCGCGTTAACGCGGAAAAATGCGCTCAATGCAGCAGGTGCGAAGCTGCTCCCTGCAGATTGGAAATGATGATGACTCGCTGCGTTTCTGTCGTCAAAAGATCGTTTCGCTCCGGACTTTTTTTTTAATTTTTTTAAACTCTTTTTGTTCTATTATGTTTTCATCCTTACATAACATTTTTTCGTGTTTTTTTTACATATTTACGTTTTTCATTTTTGTTGTCTTTTTTTGCTCCTGCTTAAAGAGGGGAACTTTATTTCTTTATTTTTTCTTTTTTGTACATTAGTTCCTAAACGAATATGGGTAAGGCACCATTTTCTTCATTTCTTTGTTATTGTCTCGGACGTATTTCTCTGCTGTCGTTCCACTTCCGTTCTCCTCGCTTTTCGCTTTCGTCTGCAAGTGCTTATGGCTTGGACCCAAAATGGTGAAGGCACGCGGAATAATGATGTCCCACGGCGTCGTAGCGGAGCTCTTAGTAACGACCGTTAACTCATTACGTCGTGCCTGTGTTACAGATAGACAAAGGGACAGAAAGGGGAGAAAGGCTAAAATAAATGCAAAGGATGAAGAAAAAAACGCGATCGTAGAATGAAAACAGATGAGTACAAGTTACATAAGAACTATAGTCAGTTACAGTTTAATAAAAGTATTTGAGGGAAAGGAGGACTGGGGAGGAGGAAGCAAACGGAATGCTGGAGAGGAGAGAAGGAAACGTCCTCCTCTTTCCAGCGTTCCGTCTGCTTCCTCCTCCTCAGCCTTCTTTAGAGTATCGCAATGGTACTCCCAGGGCGGCCATGTTGGATGCAAGGTCGCGCTGCGGGAAGTGACTGTCACTTCTGCAGGAGACCCGGAGGCGCGGATGGCGTGGCTGTGAGGCGGCGTGCGGAGCAGAGAAGACATAGTGCGGCGATACGCCGCGCGTGCGCCGTCGTTCCGTCGTTTGTCTTCTGTTTTTCCCTGTGCCCTCGGTAGAACGTAGTAACGTATGCCCTCGGTAGAACGCCTAACAGCACACGTTTTCCCTCCTGATGTTTCCACGCGAAAACTTCTGCGGGTAAATGAAACAAGTACACGTTTAAATAAAACTGTTCTCATTTACCGGTTCGCTCGACCTGAATCCGCAGTGCACCAATGTTTCGACCTCGTTCCTAATCTCCTCATAAACAAGGAACAAAAAAACACACTCACATTGAGAGGTTAGTTTGGCAGATGCCTGGTCGGCACTATTAACTAATAGCAAAGATATACACAGCGCACACGCTACGACACGTGCCCGCTCCCTTTTTCTTTTTCTTTTTATCATACCGCCACTTTACTGTGGTCTTGCAGCCACGTTCCGTTGTCAACGTTAGGTTGTAGTGGAGTCGAAGCGACGTCACTCGGTAGACCAATCGACAAGCGTCCGCTCTGTGCCACGTGACCGGGCTCTCCGGCAACACCCCGCTCGTGCCGAACGTAATCACGTGTCGAGGCGGCGGCGGTTGATCGGTGGGGCGAGCTCCTGGGTCTTCCATCTCACTGTCAGCTCACGTATGCGGAACAATGTATGTGTTGGGCGGCTCGGCGCACGCGGAAACACACCCGCTGCGGTGACTTTGTAAATTGGTTCCTAAATCAGGCCGGCTCTACTTTCCCCACTGGTCACACGTTCTCCAGTCGCGCACCGCGCTTTTCGGGACAGGGCTATACACTTGTACTCGCGCGCAGATTGTGTCCGTCTACCTACGTCTACCGGGTGCATCTTTTTGGGCCAACCCCATCGTGGTCGAACCTTCGGTGGAGATTGCTTTTTTTTAAAACAGGTGCCGACACCGGCCGCCGGCCCGCGAGGCAATATTTTACGGCCCCCAACCCCCACTAGAAATGACGCCCCCTCCCCCCAAACAGACACTCCAAAACAAGGAGTAGGTTTGGTGCCAAACCCGGTACAATCTGACTAAAAAAAGCGCACGGAATACGAGGACAATAGTAGAGAAACAAATACGACAGACAAACGTTTTATAACCCGGTATATCACTCTAAAAAAAGCCCGTGCGTCTACTTTCCCGCACACCACTCGGAGAGCCAATCACCGCGACTTACGGAGGCAACCTGAGCCTTCCGGACGACAGTTGAACACCTCCAAAATGTAGTACGATTATCAGTTAAAGTGGGGATGCAACGATTTCCGGACTTTTCCGGAATTCGGACAAAAATTTGTGGAAATTGCCCTCTCACACTTCTGAAGTAAAGAACAGAAAACCGATTTAGCCTGCGTGTCCTAATTGTTGCGTAAAAAAAAAAAGATAAACATTGGCATTTTTGGCACCCCTCAACTCACTCCTAGTCTTCAGGGTCACACCTGGTCGTCACTCCTAGTGACGTAATTCTGGGTGCCGTGTAGGTTCCCGTGTGCTCTCTCGGAGGACGCTTCCTCTCCCTCTCTCTGCTGACATTAGAGGGCGTTATGCTGCAGCTTAGAGCCGAGAGAGGTCACGTGAGCTTCTCGCCGTAGTTCCTTCGGATGCCACTGGCGGCTGCAGGTGTGGGAAAAAGCTCGACTTATGCTTTGCAATTATACAGCGGAATCGCGAAATTTTTTAATGAAGGAGATATTTTCTCTATCCTCCGGGACACGATAAAAAACGTAAAAATCACGAGATGCAAATTCTTTTAAGAGTTTCAATGCGAACGTTAGGAATATGGCAAATATAGAACATCCGAAACCTTACCACGAAGACGCTCGAGCAACATTACGTTACGTGTGCCCTGCATCACAACATCTTTGCTTTTTACCTTTAGTATGTATCCGGTTTTCACGTTTCATTTCTATAGGCTTGGCTTGGCCCGCTGTAGCAAAAAGTTGCCGACCCATGATCTAAAAACCTTGGTTTGAAGGGGCGGCGCGTGTAAACTGTGTCTACGTGTGAACACGTGTTTGTACAATCCGATGTACTTTTCTTTTCATGTGATTTTAATAATATATTTCCAAGAAGACGCCCGTAAGATTCCTGTTTTGACTAATGTCTTTGTTCTATGACGTTTAAGGCGAACCCAGCTTTAAAATAAAAACTGAAGGGGTTTTGAAAATAAAAAAAAAGGAGTTAAAGGTGGATTCTAGCGTATTTTTGTCCTGTGAATTTGAATATCACGAGCATTTGACTCGAACACACCAATTCACACGAGAAAAAAAAAAAAAAACGAACAATTGCTGTGTGTGACGTGGTACGCAAGGTTTCGGCTGCATTGCGCTTGTCCTCTTGTGAGGAAAGCGTGCATCGTTTCTGATTACTCGGGGTGAGGCATGCGGGAGGTAAGAAAATGTTGAAATCTCTGTATAACCCGTCACTATTCTCTCTTCCCAACGAACGCGCCGGGAAGTGGGGTGGGGGGCTTCTGCGCTATTTATTAAAGTGCTCTTGTGGCTGCTTGGCGCATCAGTCTGAATTTTAGTTTTTGGTATTTGTGGTCCTGGAGGCCAAATCAAGACGACTTAAGTGTTTCTTTATTTCTTCTCAAATACAGCACTACTTTTTTCTTTCTTTTTTTTTAAAGTAGGAACTTAAAAATGCAACTGAAAAAAACCAAAAACGGACATGTTATTATTTTTTTTTTAGGGTGACCTAAATTCCCAGATTTATAGGGAACCGTTTTGCGTGCGATGTATCGGTGGTGCGACGACGGCTTTGCACGCACATTCGAACTTGTCGTTCGCCACTGACGACAAGTAGCCAGGATCACTATTCCTGACATCGCGGCGAGGCAAATTCTGCTAATAACGTCACGTAGGGCAACTATAAGAATGCGCCATCGAAACATCTCGGTGCTTATTAAAGCTTTCGTCGTGGTACCCCGCCTTCTTCCACCAAACTCTCCCTCTTTCTCTCTTTTTTTGCTCCCTTTTCCGGTGTTCGGGAAAGTACCCGGACTTGTGGCGAGTGTAAGTCGACACCAGCGGCTAATGGCGGAGGCGGGGGTTCTCGCGGAGATCAGAGCCCGGGTCTCGGGTTGCCCTGTCGTCGGAAGGCAATTTGGAGAGGACGGACGTCGACGACCTGCCGCCCCTTTGCTTCCCGCTTCTCTCCGATGCCGAGCAGCGTCGAGGCTTCACGGCTGAAACCTTAAACGTTTCCGACATCTTGATGCAATCGCCTGATGCAATAAAAGCGTCCAGCTTGCTCGCTCCCCCCCCCCTTCCTGCTCCTCCGAGGTCACGTGATCCGGCGCTAAAAATAAACTCGTGACCGCTGATCTGCCGAATCCTCGAACCCGTGGACACTTCATTGTTGTGCACACTTGAATGTGGGGTTACGTCTCCAAGTATAGCGGCATTATGCGGTCATCTTGGTGCTTGAAATCATTGTCGCCGGGTTTCTGAAGCTTTAGCTGAAATCGCACAATGAGGTTTTTCTGTAAACCGGACACCTGACTCCACTGACAAAAAAGATATCGTCCGAGATTTCTCGACATCTTTATCTAAAGCTCAGGACGTAGCGTTTCCGAATTGTAACAAGCACAACAATTGTTCCCGCTCTGCACCATAGGAACCGAGATGGCGGCGTCTACTAGAAAATCGCATAATGTAGTGACGATACTAGTCGGTATGTTCTATACTCGTTTTCACCCCAGGAAGCGCAGTAAAAAAAAAAAAAAAGTCGGGCCTCTCGCGGATTATTATTAATTTACCTCTTTTGCATGTGGATTATTAAGGCATATGTAGGCGTATTTTAGATTACATATTTGCTGTCTTATCAAGACATATACGTTTGAAACGCCAAAAGCATCGCTTTATCCTACAAGAACAAAAAAATGTTTAGAACTACTTCGCCAGGCGTATGAACAATGTGCAAAACTTCCTCTTTTCTTGACGTGAAAACGACTGCAGCTATATCTAAACCTGTGTTTCAGGGTATGTCAAATTTTGGGAACCGATTGCTTCCTCGGTTGGAAGTCAGTTTGCCTCAAAATATTTGCCTAATGTCTCCCGTTTGTGGAGGCTAATTTGGTCAGAGTGGCCAGAATTTTTACAGCAAACCACGTTGCACTGACAAGAAATACAACCCGACTGAACGCCAGTTTGTTATTTTAAGACGCGAGAACTTCACCGATGACTTAATGCGCAGCGTGACAGCAGGAGTAAACGTTCTCGTTGCGGAGTTTCAGAACACGCCACATTCTTGAGGGAGCCCACGAGTCATTTCTAATTGTAGTTTTGAGGAACATTGACTTTGAAAAGGTAGTTTCTGCTGGAAGACGAGAGATTTTAAAACAATGTTCGAGTCCGCGTATTTTTTAATATCTTCTCTTTTCTTCGCTTTAAACTTTGCGCCATCCATTATCAGTTTCTATCCGTTAAAGACATTGACGACGCTTCACGTAACATGAACTCAAATAGGAAACTATGCATTGTTACTCCTCGAACTGTCCCCACAAAACACATTTTATTCAAATAAAAAAAAATAAAAAAAATACAGTTTGGGGTTTTGCGCAGATGTCATTGTTGTCAACCCAATTTGCGTCGCACTTTAGGGACTTTCCCATTCCGACCTAAAAAAAAAAGAAAAGTAAAAAAAATCCGTTGCTTTCGTCGCGTGGAATGTCCACCGGCCCGTCGACAACATAATGAAAGCAGTCCGCCGCTAGTTTTAGCGGGTTTAGAAACCTGTCAACAAACTGGGCCGTCATCCAGTACAGCGAGCGGAGGCCCCTTGGTGTCGTCGAAGCATTGTATTGCACTCCGTTCACCGCCAAGCTGATACTGCGGTGGAAGCTACACACTCGCCGGAACAATCAATCGACCGCCTTCCGTTCCCCACCTGAACACGCTATATCTGCGCGCGGGTATGGGTGGGTGCTTGATCACGTGACGAAAGAGCGACGTTTAAGTGGTTACACGAGCACCTATAGCTTCCACCGCACTGTGAGCTGAGGGTTGAACGGAGGTATTGTAACCCTCCCCAGCTTTTCCGTGCCGTCCCACGGGCATTGCTTCGATGGCGGCAAAGTTACCGTGACGCTAATGCTCTTTCATTGGCGGCGCAGCTTTCGCTACATTGCCTCATGACGGCTTGCTCTTTTTTGCCGCGCCTGGGGCCGCTGCGACAAAAGCGGGCGGTTATTGTCGACGCGTGGGCGGACGCCGATGGTTTGGAGGCTTTCGTTATCTCCCGGCTTGTCGTCACTATCTGTCATACGGGCATCGGCACTTTAATCTTCTTTATGTATCAAAAATTTAGAGCGAGGAACGTCGGGGCTTGGTCGCGTTTTGATGCTTTTTGAGTGAGGTCGGTCTTTTGTACCGAAGGAACAATACAGTTCACTATGCTTAGTTTCAGATTAAGTCCAGACGCAGACGCTGTGACTCAATTCCCACTCAAACAGCGACGAAGCCACAACTCACTATTCGCGACTCCAACTAACTATAGGTGGCGCCACTCATTTTCCAAGATGGCGGGTTTAGTGAGGGTCAGAGATGCGTGCCGCTGTTGAGCCTGTCTAGTGTGCTGGCTTCACTGAGCGACATAAATTATTTCTGGTAATACGAGGAAGCTAGGGTGTTATGGGCGCAGGTCACCTCTTTAACCTGAAAACAAGAACGGTGTTTAGCGTATTATTTACGGAAAGATGCGCGTTTTAATTCTGGAGCGAAACCGAAACTTACCTCTATTTTGGATTTAATTTCTCGATATAGGTCTTAATTTCGGATTCTTTCATGACTCAATATGTGTCTCACATCGTAATTATTTACTTAGAAAAGTTGTTCGCGAAAACTTTATTTTGTGGCATACATGTTCGATCCAGGCTGATATTTGTAGTTGTTGAAAAAATCAGTGCTGATATTTGTGCGTTCTTGCTGCCTTTTTCTCGCTCAGATAATTGCCTTTTAATGGTTTTTTGGGTACTTAGATGACTAATTGGTTTAACATTATTCCCAGCACAAGAATAAGAGAATAATTCCAATTTTTACAATATGTCCACGAAACGCATAAATTAATAAACGCTGCTCTCACTGCAACAACCCAAAGACGGAATCCGAGTCAGACAGCTGAAGTGTGTGTGTGTGTTTTTTATAGCACCTCGTGACGCGTAGGACTTCATATTACATCCAGTGTTTGACTGTTTGTCTATCTTGATAACGATATCAGAGTTTTTCATATGCTACAAAGAAAACAAAATTATACCTTTCTGGAAAGACTATTATGGTTAAATAGCGTATTCTCGTGATCTTGGCGTTCATTGGAGGCATACATTGCCGCGATTTGTATTAATAATAATAATATTAAAATTCACACATTTGAATAAGTAATTTTTCAAGCTCTAATATAATTTGTTGCTTATGATCTAATTTTAAACGCGCGAAGAAATATGACAATGAGAAGTGTGCTAATTATCATCACTGGTGCCAATTGCAGCATTTTTAATTACCAATAAAATAAAAAATAGTCTAAAATTAATGAAAACATTCTAGCTAATGTGAGAAATCCATGTAAAATTACATTAATTGTGGGTAAAGTACATTGTACTATCAAAGTCGTGACTTTTCACAATCGGCGAAACGTCCAAAATCACCGCCAATATACTTCCAAACCAAAAGCCCAAAAACAAACAAAACAAATTTTTTTTTTATTTACAAGTTTTTTCATAACATTTATTTACTTTTGTATTTGCTCGCAGTCGTTTTGCCAATCTCAGCCTTTCCAGTTCGGAGGAACGCCTACCTGCTTGCACGTCTGCTCACTGCACGTTTCGTTGGCGTTGGAAGCCGGTGAAACAGTAGTGAGTTTTAATATTACGTATACGAGCGACCTCAAGCCCTGTGTGTTTGCGTTAGCTTTGCGTGTTCCACACTGCGCGTTCGCGGAGCCCAAAATTGTGGTCTTGAATGGCGCATGGTGATGAGGCGCACGCACGACGTGGGGCACGTAACTCTAACGCAAACGCACACCGCTTGCGTTTGCTTCTATGCGTAATACTAAAACTCCCCAGTAAGGTACAATCTTATACCGGCTGCAGCACTACGTTGGGACAGTGAAGAGTTTTGTTTGCATTCGGAAATGACATTTTGCGAGCCATAATCGCCCGCAGTTCCGCCGTGCCCGCTGAGCAGGAGTACTGGGGGACCCTCACTAGAGCGCTTCCCGTTTCCGCCGCGGGAGAGCGAGCGTCGAGCTGGAGACGCGAATAGCCACGGCTGGCTGCTAGTTGAGGGCGTGAACGACGCTGCTACTTCTTGTCGGACTTTTCTGCGACCGCCATTACGTGGAGGGAAACACTAACGCGTGTTTCGTAGGTCTTGAATGTGAAGGAATGATTATAAACTATATTTACTGAAAATAGAGAACTTGTTGCAATCGCCCTTAAGGTGAAAAGCAGTCTAGCGCGATCGCATATTCCAGTCTACTTAATTACGTTAAGCGAGAGCTTCGATTCAAAGAAGGGATCGACTCACACCGTGGAGAGCATTTTAACTGAACGGCTGACAATACCACCCGCTGTAATCGGTTGTTCAAACTGGCGCGTGGGTTCACTAGTGGCGAGAGCAGTAACTGACGGTAGAGGCTGTACGGCGAGCAAGCGTTCTAAAATGCGGCTTTCACTCATCGGAACGAGGGGCACGTCAATCAGAGGAGAGCTTAGAGAACGCGTAGGGGAAGGCGCGATGACGAGGCAGGCAAGCTCGCCCAACACACGAGGTGCGCAAGTAACAGACGAACTTGCAAGACGTGTAAGCTTGGAGACGCTTTGCGGACGATTTACACTCACGCCTCCTCCTTGCAGCTTGCACTGCAAAACGCGGCCCGTATATCACCTGACCCCAAATCCAGCAGTTGGAGACACTTTGAAATCTCGGCGCACCGGTTAGATATCGCGCCTACGGCAACAACTTCT
The DNA here is from genome assembly GCA_037355805.1 of Ixodes ricinus. Lineage (NCBI taxonomy): Eukaryota > Metazoa > Arthropoda > Arachnida > Ixodida > Ixodidae > Ixodes > Ixodes ricinus. The sequence goes on from JAZHYW010040120.1 coordinate 36,031, forward strand.
CCCTAGCGCCGGCGTTTCGTGTCCAAAAGAAACGCGTGTGGACCGTGCTGTCCACGCTGCCGCACAGCCGCGCGGCGCCGAAGGAGAGAGAGAGAGAGCTGCCACCGGCGCGCCCAGACACCGGGTTCGCCAAGACAGAAGAGATGGCTGCCTTGACTGGCGCTTTAGACGCCCTCAGGAAGACAGATGGCGCGGGCCACCCTCTCCAGTTCAAAGAGGAAAACCCTGAGGCCCGCGTGGCGCATCCTGCCGTTTGTTCGATTTGGGGTAGCGGTGACAACTCCTGACTGAATACGTGTTGAACTACTGTCAGTCGTTTGTTTACGCCATCAAGAGCCGTTCACACACTTACAACCGAGTAGGACCGAGAGAGACAAGATCGGTTTTTAAGCCTCTTGTGACGGCGTAGGACCTGCTCCGCAGCAGCGCAAAAGGTTTAAAAACCCGGCTTGTCTCTCTTGGCCCTACTCGGTTGTAAGTGCATCAACGGCCCTAAACTATTCGCCAACAACGAAGAAATATTCCCGAATATTATGTTCCAGCAGCTTGCAATTGGGTCGGTAATATTTCGGGTAATAAAGGGTCTCCTTTTTTAACAACAGAGACGACATTGGCTGCCAAGCAGTAATTTAGTTTGTTATATAAATCTACCATTTTTTCTTTAGTGATTTGCAACGTCGAAATACTAAAGATGTCATAGACACAAGAAACTGCTCTCAAGAAGACGCCTACACAAACCTCCCACAAGATCAGGTTTTATTTCCTTTTGCCTTTTCGAACTTTCACAGCAATACAAGCCAGCATTGCCCGATACAAGGAACGCAGGTCGGTATCAAGCCACTTCAAGCAGACCTGCTTTTCACTTATTGGGCAATGCTCGCTTGTATCGCTCTGAAGTCTTCAATATAAAACAGCCGGTCTTGAGCCTCCCTCGAAAGAACTACTTGCCGCATCAAGCTAACACCCTGTACATGGACATTTCAGAACGATATTTGCGTGCAAATCTGTTGAAATTCTTTCTCGCTCTCTGGGTTTTATCTCGAGTCTTTGCCCCTTCTTGTCGCGAGTTTTATAGCTTGTACGCTTACCTCGTAAAGGTGCCCTGCATTCTAATAACGAGTTTTGGCGGTTTTTTGTGTTGTTTATTTGTTCCTTTTTATTTTGTTGGTCTCTTTTTTTCGGCGCTTGAAACTATTGTACAGACAGAAGCTTGGCAACGCTGCGCACTTCTCGAAATTCTGGTGGGTATTGGTGGCACGTTCCTCCAACCTGTCGGCCCAACATTAAATTTTTTTTTTCTCTGAGCGAGACAGAGAGAAAGGGAGATAGAAATAGAAAGAGAGAGAGATAGAGAGGATGCTCAATGAAAAAGCCTTTGCTGCAGGCCGCGCGCGCCTTGAGTTTAGCTTCTTCGGGGCTGAGGGCGTTTTCTCTACTGCTCTTATTTACTTGCATCATGCCTTCTCTTTCAAGCTAGTACGCGGGCTCTCTCTCTCTCTCTCTGTCTCAAGTTTTTATGGTCAGCGAAAACTTCTCTTAGCCGTGTCGCCCACGCACACTTCTTGAAACGTGTGCTTTCAACGCCGGTCTCTCCTCCTTCCACCCTCTGCATAGTGATGGTTGTAGGCACGTGAACGGGGCGCAAGTTTTATGGCATCGACGCTTGAACTCGTATGACGGGCGCACAAAATACATAGCTAAAAAAAAAAGAAAAACGGTTTGTCAGGGGGGGCATGGTGTTTGTTGAATATTGTTAGTGCTGTTGTGTCGCAGTTCGGAGTTTCAAACCTCGGTGTGACCCTGAATGTATATAATTTTCTTATATTTTATTTGGTGACGATTTTTATGGGATTAAACATTCGACGTAAAATTCGAGATGGCGAGTGTCGAATTGCAAGTTGTTGCCTTTTTGCTCATTGGCGACGAGACGTTTTCTGTTTCGCCCTCTCGTAACTCCTACCGTAAACGTCACAACACTTTTTTTTTTACGGGCTGTTTTTGTTTTGATGATTTGTGATGAGCTGCGACCGTAAAAGTCGAGAAAGGAAAACCTGAGCTTTGTAGCTAATCACACTAACACCAAATAAATCACGCGACTAGTGCGGTGATCTATTTACCATGCTTGTCGAACTGACCATAAGCTGTGCTTGATGCCGTTTTCTTTAAACCTTTCTGGATCTTACTCGGCCTCAAACATTTCTTTTCTTTTTTTCTTCCGGAAAACAGTGCTTTGGGGAATGGTTTCTGAATGAACCATCAGGTAGAAAAGTATTCATGCAACACATTGTAACAAAAGTGTTTGCATGAGTATTATGACTGTCCTTTTATTGTGTCTTGCACCAATCTAAATGTGCCTGTTTGACATTTTCGCAACAACCGCACGTTTGCCGTTAATCCCATGGATTGTTTCTCTCCTGTAGTTCGCAGACAGAACTATTTTAATCATCTTGGCACTCCCCTTGACTTTTTTAATGATGGCATCACATCATTTAAGAGAAGCGTTGACAATCTGATATAGTGCGTTGTCGTCGGGTTGTTTTCTGGATTTATTTGTTTTGTCGCCTTCACCTTTGCAATGTGACTTGTTGCTGTACTGTCCTGGGCTTCTGGCCGTTGGTAGGCACTGAAAAAAAATTGCAACTCAATGAAGAAAGGCGTAGTCGCTTATACGCAGATTCTTCCGTAAAAAACAGAGCGGGTTGTAGAGCGATTTTACATCCACCGTTGCCTCATCCGTGGTTTGTTTGATGGATTTCTGCGCACATCTAACTAGTGGATACTGCGAGCCAAATTCGTGTGTTTCGGCGGTGACCGAAACTAACAAACGGTGAAACTGAAAACCGTACTCGAAGAAGGAACCGTGTTGTGGTGCTGTCGGATGGCGCCGGCTGCATCGTGGCGCATGTTTCTCCGGTTGCTGTTATTAGACCGCGTCCATCGCGTCCATCATGTTGCCATTAAAATCAGTTCAAGATAAAGTGATCTGCATCCACTGAAAAGACTGTACTACTCCGTTCACCGACAAGCTGAACGGAGTATAGTCATGGAAGATGTATATGGTGGTTCAAGTCAGCAGGCTCGATATAAAATGGATTGTAAAAATCGACGCCTGCAAGTAGCCATCTAAACTCTTCATCAAAGCTGTATTTCACAGGTCGGTTTCTTCTTACAAAATTAAACAAAGCGCATCTCTCTTTTTGTAAAAAATAAGGCCAAGGAACTTACCAAGGTCTACGGCTGGCAGCAAAGCAGACGACAGAGGTCCAGTAGCGGGGTGTGTTTGGCGTTCGTATTGATAGATGGCGCTACCTCCTCATCGCGACGGCTCGCGACCACCGTGGTTTATTAAAATGAATATAATCCTTTTGAAATGTACCTTCGAATAAAAAATGAATGCGAACAATAAAAATAAAACTTAAAGTAAAAAAACGCGTCTGCATAACGGCGGCGCTTTTGCTGCCAACGGATTTCGTCTGCATGTCGTCTGCCATCTTTCGCTGGTCGGCTGCACCTTCAGACGCTGCTCCCGACGCCATCTATCAATATAAACGCCAAACACACCCCGCTACTGGACTTGGTCGTCTGGGTCGCCGCCCGCCGTAGACCCTGGCAAGTTTCTTGGCCCTATCTTTTACTAAAGCAGAACTACGCTTTGTAATTTTACAAGAAAAACCAACCTGTGAAATACACCTTTCACGAAAAGTTTAGACAGCTACGTGCAGGCATCGATTTTTACGCTCCAGTTTAGATCGAGCCTGGTGACTTGAACCACCCTATATATCCTGGAAGATATATACTCAATGGATTAGTCATATGTCGAAGTTTCGCCACCTAATCACGTTCCCGGTTACACACAGCAATCACATATTCTCCGTTTCAGCTTAAAGCGGGTTCACTCATTTACAACGGTTGCGTTTGCATGCTACCGAAACGACAGAAGTGACCAAAACACCGGAACTACTGTGACTCGTGGATTGCTTCCCGAAGCTACGCCTTGCGTCGCTTGCCATGCTGCGTACGGCGAACACTTGCCCCAGTGACTCTGTCATTGCGGTCGTTTCGGTTGAATGCGAACACGACGGACGCAGATATGTGAACGAGCCTTTAAGCTGTACCGCAGGGAAGTTTACAACCCCGAGCTCTTCGCTCTAAGGCGCATCTCAGCAGCACGAGCTCTCGCGCCGCAAGAGCAGCTGCCATCGCTCTGAGCTCGCTCTTCTAGCGTTCGATGCGGTGCAACATAAGGTGAAACCACGGTGGGTGAAACGGGCTATAGTGGTGACTCTTAACAAACCGTTACCGTGTGCCACGTACCGCGCTACTGGAGCCTTTGAAGTATGCTTGTGAGCCCGCGCCCCGAGGTCACGGTACCATCCGGTCAAGGAATCACCCTTCAAAGGCTCGGGGCGTGCGGTACGCGGAACGCGATTATGGTTTCCTAAAAGTCCCTAATGACAGACAGGCGGTTGATTCGTCCGGCGATTTCGAAGACTTGTGCCCGTTAATTTGAAAAATGTAATGGATGACAATTACAAATTATGGAGCTTCATATGCCATGGATTACCGTTACTAATTAATTTCGCTGAAAAATAATGAATTACTTTATTCGTTACGGTAAACACTACTTTCCCGTTACGTTTTCTGTACACTTATCAAGAAAATAAAACAATTTTGACGTTTTTAAAACGGTTGTGCAAGACTAATGTTAATTTCTCATACGCCCATATTATGGCAGTTCTCATAAAAATGGAATATTGTATTTGAGAAAAATAATCTAGGTACACCCTATTCACCTACCTCTAAGCTGAAGGCCCGTTCACACTCTTGCGACCAAGTAAGGCCGAGAGAGACCAAACCGGTTTTTAAGCCTCTTGCGATCTCTTAGAACCAGCTCCGCCGGCAGTGCATCCGGTCCTAAGAAGTCGCAAAAGGATTAAAAACCGGTCAGGTCTTTCTCGGTCGTACTCGGTCGCAGGAGTGTGAACGGAGCCTTAACAAGGCAAGCGAAAGCTGCAACCACACCATCCATCGCGCTGTCTTTCGGCAACCGGAAATGATCCCTGGAATTCTGCAGACAAAGCTAGCAGTGCGCATGCTCAGTAGCAGCGTCTACTTCCTCTAGGAGATAAAGAAGTCAACGCCTACTTGGCGTTGTCTTCTTAATCTTTTTTTTCGCATATTTGTATATGCCTTGCATGTTTTTCCAAAAATTCTAATGACCGGTCGCACAAAAAAAAAAATAATGTTTTCTTTTCGGTTATTTTCCTCTTCAGAATGTTTTCTATTTTGTTGTATTTGCTATTTTTATGCTGCTGAGTTGCCTGCTCATATCGCTCCCGGTTCTTTATTATGTTATTACTTTAAAAAAAAAAACGTAACGAGTAATAAAAGTAATCCGTTGCCAATATATGTAACGAAATTACATCACAAATTACTGCCGCAAAAAAGTAACGTGGGAATTACGAAATTACTTGAAGTGACGGATTACCTCCCTAGTCTGCCTCCCATCGCCTTGTCGCACCAAATCTTATCGACACCGGGCAATTTCGATGACTTAGTCAGTTGATTCGAATAATAAATTTGAACAGGTGATGGGCTGATATACACTGACTTTTGTTAGATTGCCAACTTGGATCCCAAAAATGTTTGCATTGCCAATAGTCAAACAAACGTAAAAGGAATATTCAAGTTCGAACTAGATTCTTCTTCACGGCGACTAGCAACTGCTGAATAAATAATCGGTTTATCTGATATGCTAATATTCAGATTCGCGCGAACGGTAGGAAGCCAGAAATATCGCGAAACAGCTGAACTTCAAGGAAGTTTGGGTGTTCCAAAGGGTTTGGGTTTCCTCTAACAACTAATATCCGTCTTTAAACTGTTCGTCTTTCTTTTGTGTGTGTATTCTTGTTTTTTATTTGAGGCTTTTGAAAAGTAGCCGAGAAAACCCCAAGCTCTGAAACGATTTCCGCTCCGACAAACGACCGCCTAGAAACGGGAATTGAAGCTCGCCAGCCGCCGCCGACTCTCAAGGGCCAAGAGTTCGGTCACGTCTAAATTATTTCACCCGCGGGGAGACGACCGGAGAATCTCTCATTTATACACAGGCATCGACTCGCCCGGCGCACGCACTCCGTTTTATCGTCGGCCAAGACGTGACGCTTTCCTCTACCCTTCCGTTCCTCAACCTCTCTTTCTCTATCTCTCTCTTTCGCGCTTTCTCCTCACCGCAGTATCCTTTTTTTTGCAAAGCAGACAGGGCGTACAAACACTTCCCCATGTCCCTAACCAACCCCACCCACCGCTCCCTCGTTCCGAAAATACTTCCCTATGTTTCTATATTCATTTCCTCTTCCCCACTATGACCATAAAATAATATTTTATTCTTGTTTACTTTGCCAATAAGATAAAGAGTACAACACTTTCTGTTTATCCCACGCAGACGCACCCTTTGCTGCCTTGCAGCCCAGATGACTACGTGTTACTTCCCTTTCTCTGTCTTCTTCCCCTCTCCCCACCCTGTCCGTAAGGCAGTCCATTTTCTCTACACTTCCCCAAACAGACAAAATGCGCAAACTTTCCGTTTATCTTTAAACAGACAGACCAACCCTTTGCTCCCTTGCAACCCAGACATCTACGTGTTGCCTCCATTTCCCTATATATTTTCACCCCTCCCCATCTTGTCCCTAAAGCAGTCCCTGTTTGTTTCACTTATTCCCCAACCGGACAAACTCCACAACCCTTTCGGTTTATCCGACACCAGAC